>JANHFX010005613.1:0-37525 GCA_027560015.1 Chloroceryle amazona
TCCCGCGGCTCCCCGGAACGCTTTCCCTGCGGTCCTTACACCAGCGTCTGCCGTCACCGGGTGTCGGTGCAAGGCTTCCACTTGCATCGGAGTCCGTGTGTTGCTTTGCATCAAAACAGCTGGGTGAGACCCCCGCCTGCCCCCTTGCCGTGCGTGTCCGGGGCGGCTCGGTGCAGCCCCTTTGCTCTCAGCTGCCTGCCCCTGAGAGAGGTCCTCGCAGGCTCGGATTGAAACGTGGATGGGCATTTCAGTGCCAGAGCCCTAGGGTTGTGGTGAAGTGATGCTACACCAAGGCCAAATGAGAAGGGCTATTAAATAACCAAGCGGGCTAAATCCCAAATGTTGAGCTTCACTAGAAAAGCCACAGACCTGCAAAAAGAGGAGTAACATAAGAAGCCCTTACAGCCTCCAGATAACTTTTTATTACTGTTCATTTGGGTGCTCACCTGCAGTTTCCAAGTCCGCAGCTTTTTGTTTACTCCAGGAAATAAGCGAGTCTGACAGAGCAGATGATGGCAGGGTTTTACCTTTCCTAGGTGCGTGTCTTGGAAAGTAGTGTGTCAGCAGAGAGAGCTGGGAAATGGGGGGATTTTTGATGAAGGCTCAGACAGCTGCTTTATGAGTCTGTCTGTGCATTGCGTGGTAGCTCTGTGAAAACTGTCCAGCTCTCCCTGTCTCTAAGGGAATGCAGAAGATATTTCACAAATCAGGAGAAAAATCCAGGCTTTTAACTTCGTTACCTTAGGGAATCACCTTGTACTTGCACAGCGTAATAGAACATTCTCCTAGGAAGTTTTGTCGTGATTTGAAAAGTTAAAAATAAGCACTGGCATTGTCCTCTGTTACTCACTGGTAGGTCAAGACCAGGGTTGGTTTATTACTTAACTGCAGTTCCCATAATCCAGAGATGATTGAAGCTTTTTTGACTTTGTCCCTTGATTATGCAGTATTTTTCCTACCCCTTGTAGTGCTTCCTCAGAGCTGGCACTTGGGAGCAGGTTGAGGAAAAGCTTCTGTGCCTTTTGAACTGCAGCTGGCTGTTTTCCATACTGTCCAGTGTATGTTGTCCTGGGAGAATGGCAAAGCCGGTACATTGAGGAGTTCCTCGTGGTAGCACCTTCTGTCACCAGGAACTGCTAAGATGGCCTCCAGTCACTGCTCTTAAGGCTGTCAATTTACTTGAGATTCCTGGCAGCGATTCAGGCTTTAGCAGGATGTGTGTATCGATGACTTGCTGATTTCCCACCCTGCACGTTATACTTCCCAGTCTCTCTGCTCCTCTTGTCTTGCTTCCTTGGAAGGGACCTGAAAGAGCTTCGTGGTTAGAGAAAGTTTACTATGGGTTTTGAAGCAAGCAAATGATTTTTTTTTCTTTTGGTTTGTGTCAGGCCTGGTGATGGGAATATCCCGTGATTGTCAGGGAGATGAAGATGTTGTGGATTTTGTGAAAAAGCTTTTTGAGCCATGTGCTACGCCAAAAGCGTATGTACAGGCAACTGGATGTAAACAGAGCTGAGCTCTTTTGCCCATGGCCTGAGATGGCCAGACACGAGGCAGCTGTTGGTGTAGGTGTCCTGCGAGTGACGGTTCAACCCCAGACTAAACCCTGCAAGCAGCAGGCAGGCTCAAGTGTAGCACTGTGCTAAAGGCTTTGGGTTGGAGCTGGCAGAGGTCTGCCCAGCTCAGCATGTAGGCAGAGACCCTTGGGTCTGCTTTTACCTGCTCATGTGGACATACCTTTTAAGTTCTGAGACTACAGATGGCAGACAAATCAATATTTTATAAAGAGCGCAGACGCCACGGTTTTGGTGTTATGAGGAGATCGCTTTCTCTATTTCCAAAGAAGGTTGTCTTTCAGGAAGAGAAAGCAACCATGAATCAGGGCATAGCCTTCTAAAGGAGGAAAGCTGGGATGGTGCAATGTTCTTGACAATGACTGGAGCACCTCCTGTCCCGGGATGGTTGCTCTGCATCCCTGTCCGTGTCTTGCAAAGCTAACAAGTGGAGCTCTGGAAATGTCCTGATGATTGCTCTGAAGAAAGCAAATGTGGAGTCCAACCCAAACGTGTGTCATCCAGTGCTCAGGAAGGTTAAGGTCACCTCTGTCAAGAAAGTAGTGCCTGGTGCTGGTTTAATCAGGATGTAGCTCTTGTCTCCTCCACACCACTGCAGGTACATCTGGCAGATGCTCGTTGTCAGGGGGCAGGTGCACAGAAATGGCTTTGTCTCCTCTTTAGGTGCCAAATTCTCCAGATCAGTGGAAGCTGAATGTGTTCCGTGCTGTTGGAAATCAAACCACCTGTAGATGTCTGTCTTCAGTCACCTTTTGATTTTGTCATTGGCTTCTGTCTGTGGGAGCAAAATGTTTCTAGACTGGTTGTTTCAGTCATCACAAGGCTTTGTGAAAGGCAGAATTCGTTTCTTCTTGAGGACCAGGCTGTAGGAGAGGACTACCCAGCTGGAGGTGTATCTTCTTAAGATGCCAGTCTTACTGGTGGTGTTTCTGTGTTTCTCAGTGGAATTTAGCATTTGGTGGATAATGTTCTTAGATGGTACCCACACAAGATCTCCAGTTTTTCACTGTTGCTTCACCATCGGGCCTTTCTGTCTGAAGGGGGAGAGGGGCTGTGGTGAATGCGCTTGGATTCTTTGAGTTTGAATGTGCAGCTCCTGGAATAAATGCCCCGAAGTAGTTGAGTTTGATTTCTTGACAGGATGAAGTTATGAAATATTTATGTGCACTAAATTTGGTCCTCTGCTAAGAAGGGAGGGTTTTTCCTGATGGTGTGGGATGAGGGAGGAATGGGAGGAAGTAATCTGTCATTACATCAAGATAGAGTTGGAAGTAGTTTGGCATCAGTACCTGCCTTGCCCATCTAGAAATGCTGGATGTGTCAACTTCTGCTCTTTCAGATTAAATTTGAAGATTGCTTAATTGTGTTCCAGGTTCTGCCTTTCGATGCTGTTAAATCATAAGTCAGGTTCTGTTTGTTTTTTTCTAGCCTGTTCGGGTGTTTCAATACTTTGCTGGTGAATATTGTTATACAAATTGAACAAGTAGATTGCAAAAAAAAATCTTCCTCCTAACAGGAAGTGATTTTTTTTTTTTATTTGATTTTTTTTTTTCCCAATGTATATAACAACTTAAATATTTCTAGAGGATAACTCAAATACAAAACTGCTAAAAGAGTGCTAAACACTGCACCAGAGAAATGAATGGACTTTATCTCATGTTGTGGAATTCACTGAGTGGGCTGTTTCAGATGAAAATAAGCAAGACTCAAAGAGCAAGAGAGGAGTGAGCTTTGTGCTGTTTTTTTCCTGTCCTCACCCCCCTACTATCCTGTTCTGCGTTGTCACAGCTGAGTCCCACTCCTGTGACAGAGGCTTGGGGTGGGTGGGTGCAGTGGGAAAAAGATTTCACCCTGGGAACCCGCAGCAGGGAGATTTTATCAGAGTGTGGTTGTTGCAGCAGGGCAAAAGGGGAGCGTCGCTGGTCTCTGAGGAAACGCGGCTGCACGTGAGGCTCGCCTTGGCTGTCTCAGCTCATCGGTGGAAAAGGCAGACAGCAAATCTCTGTCTGTGTCTTGCTGCTAATGCTGAAATGATGTTGTGCGTGATTATCTCGGGGCTTTAAATGCCTGGTAATTATTCTCTAAGTCTAATTTCGGAGGGTAAAACAGAAGCGCCATCAAGGTTAAGATCTAGAAAATAACTGCTTTGCACAGAGCTGGGCTTCAGGACGAGATTTTTTTCATAAGCTCGCTGCTCCTTTCAGACTCCAAGAGACTCTGTCATTCCTTTACTTAGCAGAAGTCCCTTTCCCCCAGTCGTTGCTGTGTTTCCACAAGGAAAGAGCAGCCTTTGCTAGTAGGTAGTTTTCGCCCATAGACTGGATAGGAACTGAAAGGGTTCACAGAAATTCACAGCTTGGTACAAAGATGGAAGTTTCTGGGATTAAGAGGGTATGTGGTACTCTGATTGTATTTATTTCACAAGGGTTAAACGTGGAAATAATACATAAAAATGATAGATGGAAACTGGTGGTCTTGAGATCAAATGTAGTGGCACTTGTCCTCAACTCATAGTGCATGGTGGGGAAACAGCGCTGAACTTCTCTGACGTTTCTTGCAGCAATTGGATGGTAGTTTCTCTCTTGCCTGAGCAACCAGAATCCACTGAAATAGACCATGGATTGCAGTGAGCCACTGAGATTCCAAACTAAATTCTTCGCTATGCATTGTAGATGTGTGGTTTCTGTAAGATGAAATGAGAGGTTTAGTGGCAAGAAAGGAAAAATTTATAAAATAGGTAACAAATTTTAAGTGTGATTTCTTCTTTCTTATCCTGGAGTGAACTATTAGCAGTGGGTGGAGAGTGAGTTAGTGTTGCTATTGCTCCTGGGGATAAAAAGATTTTATTTACTTATTTAATTTATTTCAGGTTCTCTTTTTTCTCTCCCATTTCAAAACTTTCCATGGTGACATCCACCTCTCCCAGTCATGTTCGGGGGACCCTTGTTCTGTGCAGCATATCACTGTAGGGCTAATTCTAGTTCCAAACACCTGGAAACTGAGCACCCTCACAGCTTACAAAGGAACATCATACTCAGTAGAACAGTGTGGCCATGTACATAATGAAAATTTCATATTGCATCACTCTCCGAATGTGGTTTCTCTGTGCAGCTGAACAATACTTTGAAACTACAAAGACATTTATTCTTTTAAGGTCCGAATGCTGCTGTCTGTGCTTTCGTTGTCTTTGAATGACCTTCTTTCAAGAAGCTAATGCAGGGTGTCTCAGTAGTCTACTACTGAATAAATCTTTAAAAGGAATCGTGTGTAGGGCAAAGCTTTTGAGTGGCTCAAGAAAGAGGTTTCAGATATGCTCAGACCCTGGGCAGTGGCCGTGATCTGATTTCCCACTCTAGGTGTGGCTGCTTGTTGTGTACTGTGGTGTGGGATGTGGCAGTTCTCATATATTGGGCAGACAGACAAATGCTTCTGATCCAAAGGCAAAAATCCTCAAGACACGCTGCATCCTTATGGCTTGATTTCTTCCTTACGTGCTGAGCGGCTTTGAAACTCCAAATGTTTACACTGTGCATTCTGCCATTAAACTATACGCTTGGAAGCAACTCTTCCATGCTTCCTCTTCTTTCCTCCTTTCCCTTGTGATCTGCTCTTTCCATCAAGAAAATTGAATGAAAAAATAATTGACAGGTTGCCACTAACCACTGCTTCTGGGTTTTTGTTTTGGGTGTTGTTTTTGTTTTTTTTCTTTTCCCCTGCTGGCAGTGATGGGTTCCAGAAACATTTTAGTGAAAAAGCTTTTAATTCATTTAAAATCTGCATCTACTGAATGGTGTCTGTGAAGATTATAGTGGCCTCCTGGAGATGGAGGCCAGTAACTTGGCAACACCTATTCCCAGGTGTACCACTGTTTTCCAGTGAGGCAGTTAAAATCATCAGCAGAGTGCCCATTTTAGTCCTGAAAATCCATGATCTCTTTGATCTGCTTTCACATTTGACAATAATTTTAATGTATAATAGTGTGTACTGTGTGTTCTTTGCCCACTATGCCATTGGCACTACTCCTGGTAGTGTGGTAGGGCTGCTAAGGTGCAAAACAGTTGCCTTGCTCTTATTTCTTATACACTTAATGAATGTTCAGATTATTTTCTGCCATACAGAGTTTGAAACTTACAGCTCTTTGTTTCAATTTCTAGAGTTCTGACTCTATTAGGTGAAGCCTTTGTGCATGTAGCTGGTCAGATTCTTCCGGGATAATAGTTCAGGTATCAGAAGGTGAAACACCATTAGTCTTTGCTGGAGTTCAGGTGCTGTAACTTTACATCCATGGATAAAGTCCTGGAGGAAGCTTAATGCCTTTGTTTTATTTTCTTTCTTTTCTCTTTCTCCATTTAAATTACACATATCTTTCATCGAAAGCACAAGATATACGTAAAAAGCAAAGAAATTAAGGTGCCATGAGCAGTCTTAAAGCAAATGTGGTGCAATGAATCACATGCTGCTGTTGCAAGATAGGGTAGTAAGGAATGGTACAAGTCTAGCATGGCAAAGAAAGGTTTTTTTGTTTTATGCTTTGTAAGTGCTGTTCGGGAACTAGGTGTTCCTGGCTTTGGTGATTACGTGAATTGGCACTCCCTGTAATAGCCCAGCAAAGGCAACTCCAGGGAGTATGCCAAGATGAAATGCTGGAGGATATTGGGTGGTGTGGTCTGGTGCTTCAGGATTCGATGGAAGTTGTGGGAAGAGCTACAGCGTGTTCCAGTCATTCCAGCCGTGGTTTGTCAGCAGCAAAGGGCATGGGTGTTGCTGTATTTCCTTTTGGCATTAGGAGTAACAAGTTGGTTGAATTAGGGAAGCTTAAGTCTCTCCCCTATAGGAAAATACTCATCATCTTAATGTGGATTGCATATGACTCAAAACCAACCTTCATAAAACCCAGTGAGCCAATATTTCAAGTCTGAAATTTTTGCTTTTAGAAGTGCTTCCCTTTGGAACAAGCTTTACATAGCATTTGTGGTCTGTGATTTTCATAGCATTTACATTATGAAAAGCTTGTGGAGCTGACTCCACTGCACTTCCACCTGCGAGACACATCTGCGCATCTGAAGACCTAGCACGGAGGTGTAAAATAGAGGTGTACAGGGAGATTGAAGAGTGTGTCTTTGCTGAGGACGGGGGCCATGGCTGCTTTGCAGTCTCTGTGGCAGGGTGCACGTCAGCATCAGACTGCAGATGTCACAGCTTTGCCAGGGCACCTGCACGCCTGGCTGAGGCATTACATTGGCAAGAATATCTGCTCTGTCTTGGTGTCTCCTGTCCTGCTGCTGCGTGGTGTATCATCCCATCAGGCTTGTTGCTGCGTGCTGGGGGTAGGAATGTCTTCCTGGGGATGGAGGGGGTTTGAAATCCAGCCTCCTCATAGTTTGCTTTGACTTTGTACAAAGCAGTGATCAGAAACTTGGCCTTAGGAAAGAGGCTGGTGGAGTGTGTGTCAGGGAGGCTGGTGGAGGAAGGAGGTAACTGTGCTGAGCTCGTACAGGGCATTAACACCAACAGCTACTGCAGTGGGAGAAATGGGCACAGAGATGTTACGGAGCTTGCAGGTGGGGAGCAAGAATTGCCAAATCCTACAGGCATTTGCAGGCCAAGTCTGCTGTGCAGAGGGAGGTGCTTCTGAGCCTGCAAAACACGCACCAAGTGTCTGGATCAAGCCACGATGCTGACCCGAAGTGACTAGTGAGAGCAGCTGGGGCTGTGGGTTCAAGGGGCTTGGGGAGCCCAGCAGCAGCAGCATCTGCTTTCCCAGGCAAGAGCTGGGGTGCTCTCAGCAGAGGAGCTGGTGCTGATTTTACCAGGAAAAGTAGCAAATCCTGCTGTGGCAGGGAATGTCACTTGGGGCTTCTTGGAGGTGCAAACCTCCATGAAATGTGTAACTGCTTGAAAAGTGCCCTTTTTGTTTGCTGTTTCTTTTTCCTTTCCTGGTGTTATAAGCAGTTCAGGGTGTAGTAGCAGAGAACTCGGGCTCGTGCAGGTTTCCTTGGCCTGTGAGGATCCTGCTGGACTCCTGAGGAGGACCAAGGGTAAAGATTCAGATACGGTCTCAGAGGCTGGAAGACTCCTGAGAGTTCAGCCCGATGAGGTTGGTACTGGAATTGCCTCGTGCCAGGGTTGAACCTTACTGACTCAAATGTAAATATTATGTAAACTGCAACATGCTGCAATCCTGTTTGTGAAACGAGCAGGGGACACCTTTCTGGTGAAGTGTCGGCAAGGAATCACCAAGGTTCTCCTTGCATCAGAGCTGGGGGAGAGGGGAGAAAAGCCCCTTCAGCAGGCCCGTGAGCTGCTGCACCGGCCGTCTCCAGCCCTGCGTGGCAGAAGAGGTGCCTGGCGAGGGTGAGGCCAGAGCTCAGAGGGTGGCAGGTTTGCAGGGAAAGGCCGAGGGGCTGTGGCTGCGGGCTGGGGGAGCAGTGGCCATCGGCTGGGGTGCAGCGCAGGGGTGCGAGCCCCCCAAGGGCAATGCATTGGTTGGGGGGCCGTGCGGGGCCTTGGCTCCCCTTGCGAGAAGGACATGGGTGAGCTGGAGAAAGTCCAGGTATTAACCACCCTGAGCAGCCTGTTTGCCCTGTCCTGGAGGGAGGGACCCTGTGCCCAAGAGGCACTGGAGGAACGAGCGGTGGAAGGTCCCTGTGTGTACCCTGAGCGGTCATCTCGGAATTGTGCCCGCCGGCCTTGTCTGCGCGTCCCCGTCCCCCTCTAGTCGTGCTAATGCGAGCTGGGTGGCCGGGCTGAAGCAGAGCACGCTCACCTTGCAGCTGGCTTCATAAGAGTCAAAGAGCCTAAATGTGCAGCAGATTACTTCCAGGAACTATTTCAAAGTAATCCACAAATGCTCAGGTAGCCCCTCCCATGTGTTTGGAGGGTTTTTTTCTGTTTGCAGCCTCATTTGTTGTTGTTGTTCCAACTGGCAATTATTATTTACCCCACCAAAAGCAAACACTGACTGTTCTTGTTGCTTTCCTGGCACCTCACCATTATGGAGATGAAAGGGGGTAGATTGAGTGGGGAAGATGCTTTTATCTAACAAAGGAGAAAGGAGGGGGGAAAAAACCAAAAAACAGGACGTGTGCACACATCCCTTCTTCTCCAGCTTTCCCATCGCATCGTTCATGTCCTGTGGAGCATGGTTGAATTCCAGGAGCCCTTGGCTCCAATCTGCATCATTCAGTCCAGCCCCGGGGCTCTTGTCCTGTGCTTGTGGGCTTCTACTAGGCATTGCATGCTATGTGCTGTTGTTTCCAAGGTCACTGCAAGTTGAAACACTCCTGTCTAGCCATAGCAGAATGGAGCAGCACAAGGAGCTTCTTCCTTTCTGTTTTCCTTTCTTGCCCTCAGATGCTATAGTTCTTCTATTCACCTCTTCTGGCATTACTGGTACATTGCTGTTGTGTTCTTGTCCTGTCCTCCAGCTTCTTACAGCTCCTGTGCAACCTCTGCTTCTCCATCTTTCTTCTTTTCCCTCAGCTTGGAGGAAACTGGAGTATTTCTTGTCCCAGAGAGCAGCATGGTGTTTGACTGTGTGTGTACCAGGAGTGATGGCTCTGTATGCACTACCAGAGGTGAGAAAGTGAGCAGGGAAAGTTATTCTTTCTAGGGACTGAAAAGTTTCTGTTCACTGAGACTAGAAATTGGAACTGCAACTCCTTGCTGTTGGAAGGGGACAGGTGTTCTGAGCTTCGCTGCAGAGAGGTGGTTTGTATCAGTGCAGATAGCATGGGATCTCCCTCTGCAGAGTCCTGCACTTTGCTGTTGACAGGCTGTTTGGTTTAACTTCAGTAGAGGGAGTTTTTCTGGCAGGACTCAAACTTGAATCGCTCAACTTAGCATGTAATGCTGCTTTTTGTCAACTTGCTTGGCTTACAGAAAGCGAGCAGAGATGCTGTGTATTTGTAGGAAGTAATCCTTGTCTGCTTGGTATACGATGCAACTAGCTGGAAGGAGAGTCTCACATGTATATCCTTGTGGGAACACTGGTTTCCAAAACATTAAAGTATTCCTGCTTCTTTCTTAACAGCTTTGTTCAGGCTTCTATTTATTAAAAGGTCAAAATGCCCCTTTTCCTCTTTGAAGGAGACTATAATCACAGACAAGGGGTAATATCGAAGATCTTATCTGAGTTGCATTTATGTATTTCATTATGGTCAGACTTTACTCTGTCTTGGTTTCCAAACATGAAGCTAATAATACTCCTAGCAGGAAGATATAGAAAGCATCGGTGCGTATGTGACTCCACATGAGAATACAAAATGTGACTTGTCACATACGTGTGTCACCGCAGTCAGCAGACGCAGGATGTGGCTGCAGAGTAACAGCAAAGCTGCGACACCGCTGCAGCTGAATGTAGGGCAGGCTGGAGGGAAAGGTCCCTTCTGTCTCACGTTTTATGGGTTGTGTTGTCACATATCATTTGGGTTCCTGCCAACATATAACAAAATATCTGAAGACCAAACGGCCTGTGGGTGAAGATAAATGTGCCCTCAAGGGGAGAGTGAGGCATGATGGGCTTTTCTTCACTCCGTGTTCTGCATCCTGCTCACCAGAAGGAGCAGCTTTCTTCTTCACAGGAGGAGCCTTTGTTTTTCTTTTCCTTCCTAAGGATGCCTTCCTAGATGATAAAAATATTATCAAAGGGTTGCCATTCACATATCCCTTATGTTTTATTAAAAATAAAGCCATTCTTTTTATACCTTACATTTTAAGTGTGGATTTCTCTGAAACAGTGGAAATAAAATGCGTTCAGGATTCGGACTGTTCTTGATCAGAAAAGAGTGAGGTGCAGCTCTGATTGCATTCCTTGTGCTGGCATTCCCACATTGCTCACATACCCTTACCAGGATGTAACCAAGCCTGTGCCTACTGACAGTGGAACATCCAAGCCCATGATCAGCCGCTATTTGAAGAAGCATTATCCTCTCCTTACTGATATTTGAGTGTTTCCAGGTTGAGCAAAAGGGGTAGGATGGACAAACTAAAATGCAAAGGCAGCAGCAGTCCCAACGAGCGGGTGCTGCATGTGCACAATCAATTAGTGCCTGCACGGTCTCCGAGGGCATGGGGAGATTGGCCAGGCCACTGGGCAAGCAGCCAGGTGGCAACCAGACTCCAGAGCAGAACTGAACTTTTGCTCGCTTCCAGCTGTTTTGATTCCATCCTTAACCCAGGCTGCAAAAAAAAAAAAATTAAGGGAGAAATTAAATTGTAATGAGTTCTTTCAAAGCCAAAGAAAACTACGCTTGAGCAGCTCCTGCATTTGGGCTACTTTATTTTAAATTGGGAGCCTGTCCAAGATGCC
Source organism: Chloroceryle amazona (assembly GCA_027560015.1). Lineage (NCBI taxonomy): Eukaryota > Metazoa > Chordata > Aves > Coraciiformes > Cerylidae > Chloroceryle > Chloroceryle amazona. The sequence continues at coordinate 10,885 of JANHFX010005613.1, forward strand.
CCCAGTTCAAACAGGGATCGCTGCTGTGCGACACAAAGCAGGATAGTGTCTTTTTAGGACTTGGGATATACAGTGAGAGGACTGAGCATGTTTACTTGGATGCTATTTTAAAATACCATCTAATTATAAATAACTGTCAATGACAGCTCCCTAGCTCTCATGCTGTGCTCAGGAAAAGTCTGAATGAATAAAGCTGCTTTTCTGTCTGCCAGGGCAACCTAGAATCAATCTTAAATCCATGAGGCTGGTAGGGTTAAAAGTTTCCTTATTGGCATCCTGAATCTAGGGAGCTGTAGCCAGACTTCCCTCACCAGACTCCCAACCATTGTACGTTGGGAGAGATGACTTCTGCAGCAGCTAAAGTGTGCAGCTGCCTTCAGTTAGAGCAGCTAAACCCACCGTTCTGTATCCGTCCTTGGAAATAAGCAGGAAGCTGGTAAAAGCGTGTAGTGCAATGCTGAATGCTGACCTCCTGCCTCCAAGTATTAAGCTTCTCCAACTGGGCACCTGATGCTCAACAGGCATTGGGAAGTGTATCCTCTGGTGGACCTCACACCAGTTGTAGCTGCATCTGAGCAGGAGCTTTTTAGCGTGAGGAGTGCTTGCCTCTAATGAAGGAAAACCTCATCTCTCTTAATGAGGTGTTGAAAGGAGCTGATTTGGATGGCAGCAGATTGCTTGGAAGTCTCATTGCTGCTGTGTTTTGCTTTTGGTCCAGCAGCACTGTTGTTCTCTTTATCCATACCTATAAGACTGCTTATGAAAGCTGCTCTTTGGATTCCTCATTCCCAAACCCGGTGCCTTGATCACAAAGGTCAGGTATTTTAAATCTCCCCCTTTGCCCCCCTGACTTTGGCCATGAGCATTCAAAATGGAAAATAAACAAAACATGAGAGTGACATAAAAATTCCTTTCTCTTCCTCTCTGTGGTAACACTAAACTAGGCTGGAAACTCTCTTGCATGCAATAAAAACTTACTTAGCATGCTCCCTCAGTATTTCTAACCTGTGATTATTTTAAGTGTAGGTAAACTTGACATTCTTTGCACTTAATGATTCAGATTTCTGATTTTAGGTGACTTCAAAACCAGGAAACCTTCTTCCATAAGAATCAGTTCTCAATTAATTGAGTGATTCCAAGATTTGGGTTTGGTTTTGTTTGTTTGTTTGTTTGGTTTTATTATTATTATTATTATTACTGTTATTTTTTCCCCCTTTCAGATAGGAGGTACCATGATAAAGAGTTGTCACTACTCAACATGTTTTAGGGGATTGGAGTAGTTTAAAGAATTGCTAAGACTTTCTAGGGTGGTTTGTAAATAGCCGTAGCGATTGACAGTTCTGTTGGATCAATGTTACAAATAAATCTGTTGTGAGGATACAGCAAATCTGCAGTTACATCTGATGATGCTCAGCATTAATAAGAGTAATTATGACAGCAACAGAAAAGTAACTGGTGTTTTGGAATGCAAATGTTAAGATGTTGGACTGAGCGGGTAGTTTTTTCCTCCTGTGTGGGGGTGGAAAGCAGTCTGTGTTGAAAGATGTGTTTTGGCTTGAGTTCATGAAAATTAAGGTTTCTCATTCCGGGATGTTTGTTCTGAAGGCTTGAAACAACACAAACAAAGCTCAATGAAATCTGTGTTGTTACTCTTCTGTATTTTTTTTCCCCCTGCTAGTTTTCTTATGAACACAAAGAAAGCAAGATGCCACGGTTGAAGCTGTAAGATTGCCGAGATCAAGAGCATTTACCATCAGTGGCAGTGGCACCAGACTTCCACTTAGTGTTTATTTAAAATATTTGTGCTCCTCTTCCCTGCAGTAGGTCAAACAGGTTTTTCTGAAGACTTGCTGAGGTGGTGTCTCTGTGTATTTGCAGCTAGAGAAAAGCTTGTCTTGGAACAAACTGGGTTTTTCATTGGATTAATCTGTCCCGTAGACTTGTAACAAGATTATGGGTTATGCTGATTTGTTGCAACAGTACTGGTATATCCAGTCATTCCAATAGCAGAATGCTAATCCTGAAGGAATAAATCTGTCTTCTTGCTGGCAGGCATAAGAAGAATAGGGGGATGGTAGTCTCTGCTGTCCTGTTAGGTATTAGTGACTGATAGCTTCAGTTCAGCATCAGTTGGATGGAAGCAATTTGATTGTATCAGGCTTTTGCAAAAGGATTCGAAATGGCGGAAATAAAGCCTTATCTCCTGTCCCTTCATTACAAAATATTTAATGGTTGCCCCGAGCAAAGTTTGATCACAGTATGGTGAGGCTGAAGGATTGCATCAGTGCACAAAGGTAGTGGTGTCTGGCAGTCTGAGGGTGGTGTTGTCCTTGTCGGTTCCTCACTAAGCAGGTAGGGGCGGTGAAGCAAACTGGATGCCCTGTTGTTCAGGACTGAAAACAGTTGCAATGTGGTCCAACTGTAGCCAACAACAGTTGTTTCATCCAAGGAAAAAGGTGTATGGTGGGGAGAGGCTTAATCTTGGACAAACTGTTCCTTGTGTAGCTGCATCTTGCCCAGCTCTTTTCCAGAAGCTGTGAGGAGATTCAGTGTCTCTCCCTCCACTCGCCAAAGCTGAGACAAGTGTAATTGTTGGTATCAGACCCTGCTGCAGACAAACAGTTCGGGCAGCTGAGTGTCTCAGTCTGGGGTGGACAGGGTTGGGTGACTCTCCTGGGCGTTTCCTGCAGGGTCCCTGCAGTACCAAAGAGGGAGTCCAGTACTCTGGATGAGTTTGTGAGGTGCAGCCTCAGCTGGTTTCGATACCTGAGCTCTCCTGTGGCTCTATTTATTTATTTTTACAATATGTTTTTGGTTTCGGGTTTGGGTTTTTTTGTAATATAAAAAGCAACTCTGAAGACAGCTTTGAGAGACAGCACACAAGATTTTCAACTAATTTTGCCTGATCTTCCCTGCTTTACTTGTCACTTTTTCCATTTGCTTGCCTTTGGCAAAGGAAGCAAGAACATAAATCATCTTAAAATCAAAATGAGTATGACTCCTTATGCTGTCAGGGAAGCTTTTCATCCACTGAAAAATGTGGAGTCTGTGCATTTGATGGAAGGTCAAGTCAGTATTACTCTGGATTTCTTTGGGGTGAAGGGTGTTTGATTGCACTTTGAACCATGACAGCAGTGCTGGCTGATCCAGGTAATGGGAACCAGCGCAAACGAATGTGCTGCAGGAATGGAACAATTAAGCAGCAGCACATACTTAAAAGTACTCAGGAAATTGTTTGAGAAGGAAGAAGGGAAACTGAAAAATGAGGTTGAGTATCAAGATAAAACTGCAATGTTTATTGCAGACCTTTGTGTCGCAGCCTCAGAAGGTTGTGTAGCTGGGGATGGAGTCCTCTGCTTTCAGCTTTTCCACTGCCTTCAGATGCAGATAGTCAGATGAAACCACTGTCAGGCTTTCCTAATGAATCTGCCCAGTTTAAATTAAAAATGTACTATGCTACATTTTATAGCCCTGAGATGTTTAACTTTTAATGTGGGTAGGGTTTGTTTGGGTTGGGGTTTGTTGTTTTTGTTGGTTTTTTTTTCCATCTTGCTTCTGGAAACTACAATATTTGCTCCTAGAAATTACAACATTTACCCTTTTAACTCACTGTCAGTCTGTATTTAGACTTTGCGTGATACATCACCATGCAAGTGGTTTCACTTTTGTTTGAAATAAGGAAGTTTGCCTTATCACTAGATCTAGACATATTTTTATCAACTTTTTTTTGTGCGTGTCTGGATGGAATGACAAAGCAAAACTGATAACTTGGAGATGCTTTCAAAACAGGTTTTTCTTTAGTAGTAGTGTTTTCTATGTTTACGTTCTCTTTTTACTTCTCTCCCACTAGGCATTTTATGCAAGAGTAACTCTTCCAAGCACCTCTTCAGTGACAAAAAACACCAAACATAGAATTTTCAGTCCTTGTAGATTCAATGTTCAATAACATTACTGTAGGTGGAGTTCCTCACGTAACAGAATAGCTCTGGGGTTTTATTCCCTTCCTCTGTTAAGGAATGTTACAAAAATTTTTTTTTTATCCTTCCCCTTACAAATTGCTGCTTCAAACTGGAAAATTCAGATGTTGTTCTCCTCCTAATGAGCTTTTTCCTCTGACCTACATCACAGGCAAGTGCAAGTTTGTTTTGCCTTTTTTTTTTTTTTTCAGAAGAAATAGCACTGACGGGCTGAACAGCTCACAATGTGACTCAGTAATCCAGTACTGTGCTAAAGCTTGAGCACGCAAACCACCCTCATTTAATATTTATTAGTCTTAGACATTCATTGAAGTATGTCTCTGTAGATAAATACCCAGCAGAAACTCTGGAGTATGATGCATGCAGGAAACAAAAGGTTTGACTTCCTCCCTCCACCCTCCTTCAGAGCTCAGATAGAAGTTGTTTTTCTGAGGAGAGGTTGCATGACCTGCTCAATAATAATAAAATTAATTGTTCAAATCTGAATATTAAGACTTAACAAGAACTCTGTATTTCTTCCCAAAAAATGTGAATTCTGATCTCGGTGGTATAAAAGAAGAAAGCTTTAAACATTAGTTAAACAATCTGTAGGAGCAGAGGCGCCTGTTCTGCCAGCGAGATGTTGCTGCCGTAACAAACACCAAGTGCTGGAGGTGAAGGAACGTGTGTTGAGGGCGTTGTGGTAGATGGAAGCCTGATGCAGGCTGTCCCGTGCACCATTGCAGTTTCAATCTGTCTGAAACATCAAAACCACTCCATGGCTTTGGATGATGTCTGTGCTTCTAAGGGAAAAGTGACATTTGCTCACTTGTTTCTTTCCTCCCGCTGATGTCAGCTGCGGTCAGATGGCCATGCATGGCAGCACTGCAGGTATTTGATTAACACATAGACTATAATAGTTCTGTCTTCTACTGAGTTGTCACATACTCTTTTGTTTCTCCTCCACTGCATGTGTTAAAACCAGAGAGGGTTATTCAGTCTTGTGCCCCAAGTGAAAGAATTCATACTGCTCTTTAAATTCAGACTCCAGTCTGATACTAAGATACAGATACTAAGCCTCAGAGCTACTGGGAATTGACTACTTGGAGTTTTCTTCCAGTAGCCTCTTGCCCATGTTAACAGCTGGAGTTTTTTTGTGGGGTATGTTTTTCAAAGAACTTGTACTCATACTCACATAATCTGTCATAGCCACTGAAGTGCTTCTTCAGCGCTGCTGATGCTTCCATGGGTTTCTACATCAAATGAGACCAGATTGAAGTTAACAAAGAATATCTTTGTGATGCACCCTTGATCTTTTTTGGCTTGCTTGTTTTGTGTGGAACAAGGTGCTGCTGTCTGCTGGGTTTTTTTCTGCAAACATTTCCATCTTATTTTTCATTGTCTTCTGTTTCAAGCGATCAGAAACCCAAACCACCAACTGGCTGAATGAGAACCAAAGAGCTGGGAGCTGTTCAGAGGTTGTGTAAAGAGATGAGCCAGTGAAAGGAAACACAGATGCCCAGATGAGAATGGCACTGAGTTATGATTGATTTTTATAATCTTTTTTTAAAGGCAAAAGGATGCTGTGGTATCCAGCCTGGTTTTAACACCTGGTAATACCACACAGCCTACCTTGGAAAGGCTTCAGGCACCTGTGATGCTCAGAGACCCTCACTGCCAGGGAGGCTGCAGTTAATGTGCACACAGTTAGTAGGTGCTCGCTCTGCACAGCTGGATGCTTCTGGCCTGGATGTGGTCTCTTCAGACATGCTGTCCCCTCACAGCTAGGCCCTGGGCTCCCCATATTTAGGTGGGGGACCCTGGAGCTTTTGTGCTTCAGCTTTTATCTGCTGTGAATCTTCCAATACAATGAAAAGAAATTGAATTCATCTTAAGGTGTTACCTGTGTGGGAGCTACGTGGCTGGCAATGTTTGCAGAAACACAAGTTTGCCTTTCCAGAAAGAATACAGCTTTTATTAGTTGACTGGTGTTTGGTGTTGTAGATTTCTTCTTTTGAGTGGAAAAGCAAGGCTGGCATTTATATTTGTGCTTGCAGTGTGACCTCGCTCTGACCTGAAGCATCTCTGCAGAGAGCCCTGAAGTCCATAGTACTGTCATCACCTTTTTATTTTCTTTCTTTCTTTTTTTTTTAAACAATGGATTATAACTTCATTCCGTAGTGGCTGGGGCTCTGCTGTGTTTTTCATGGTACAGTAAGATAATGTTAAGGTCCATCTTAATGCATGGTTTGTTTGGTCCTGAGCCAGGGAAAGTCCAGTGAAGCTGCATGCTCAGTGAAGCCGATACTAAGTAAGACTCCTTGGTGCGATGATAGGATGATAAATAAGTAAGAACCTCACTTCTTTCTTTTCCTCTGGCTTCTAATCATTCTGTTTTCTCTTAGCTTCCAGTTGTTGCAAAGCAAACCTTGGTTGCTTGTTGTCCCTTGTAACCTAGCCCCATGCTGACTTTACTTCCCAGCAGACATGCTCACCTGCCCAGACAGCCACTTCTTTCTGCTGTTCCACAAATTAACCCTTCATTCCTAGCAAATGTTAGTGCAAGCTCAAGTGGGAATAAAGTTATTCATTTATGTGATCTTGTAGGTACCTGATGAGCACCCACGGAAATGATTTTTAATGTTGCTGAGATTTTCCTATGTAATGATACGTTATGTTACTCTGGAACATTAGATGGTGTAATTAAGCTCACCACCTATTTAACTGACCAAGGCAGGCTGGGTGATACACTTAATTGTACAGCATCTGTTACCTTGCATGCAGATGGTGTTCAGGCTTAATGAAAACACATGGCCCAAAGTCTTGATGAGTTTTCCCTGGGGTTTCACAGGTTTCTTCTTCATCAGCTATTTCAGAAAAGCCATCTTACACTTCTCGTGAGCTCCCAGCTCTTTTCTGTAAGCCTTTTTGTTCCAGGAAGAGCAAATTCTGCATGCTTGAACTGAGGTGCAAGGGACAGCATTAAGCTCACTTTACAGTCTTCTGTGATGAATGAGATGAGAGGAATGTCTCTGTAACCATCTTCCTGGCAGGACGAGATGGTATCTAGTTCATCTGGTGTGTGTAAATGGTATCTGTTACGTTGCTGGAACCTTGCATGCGGCTTCTCTTTCTCTGAATTGCTCGTTACCTGCTATTTTAATGTCCTCAGACGCAGAGCGTATGCTTTAAGGCAGTGATGCAAACTTGTAGCCAAGATGACAAAGTGTGTGGCATTATAAAGCGTTTATATTCCTGTAGATCACTGCTTATTTTTAGCAGTGTAGTTTCTGTAAGTGAATGAGTCATGTTGGTCTGCACATTTTGCAGTGTCTTGAATCGTAGTTTCTCAGTGCTAGGAGGAGAACCTTAAAAGTTGGTTGGTGGTGGTTTGTTGTTTTTATTTTATTTTGTTTCATATTTTTCTTTAGCGATTGGCATTGAAAAGTTATTGCTGTCTTTGGCATATCAGAAGATGTGGAACCTGTGTGAGTTTTCTTTTATGGACTGTAATGGACCGAGCTTTAACTGTTGATCCAGAAGGAAACAAAGAGGAGGTGGGAGTGCTCAGACTCCTCAGAACTGGAGTGATCCTCAGTTCAACTGCTGACGCTTTACCCTGGAAAATTTGGAAATTGTGGAATGATGAGCTAAATTAAAATGTGTGTCTTTAGAAAGTAGGCAATGGCAACAACCACAGGGAAGTCAGTGCTCGCTTTGATAGAAATGGGTTTCCTTCTGTGCTGCAGCATTGCCATATATGAGCCTGGTTGGTGTGTGTAGCCAAACTCCGTTTTCTCACCTGGTTCTTAAAAACTGCAAGTGAAAACAGAAATGAATCTCTGGACTTGTAGATTGAGGTATCCTGCCCCTAGTCTTGCTACCGTTGTTAACTGTTAATTTGAGATTGGAGTGTTTACAGTGACAGAGCCAAGATTTGCCAAATGTGGATGATCCAGTTTTGGGACGGGAAAGAATTATTAAAGTAGTATTGGCATTTAGTGTAGGTGGTATTTAATAAGCATGGGATTCTTAGATTAAGCAATTATCTTTTTTAACTCTATCAACACGTGAACAGTTTTCTTTTCATGGTCAGTATTCCTGCAATTGCCCTTCAACCAGGGCTTTGCAGTATTTGTAGTTTTTAGGAACTGTGTGGGAATGGATCATGTAATTAAAGTCCTAATACATCTGATCTGCAGTGAGCACAGGAGTAGCTGTTGCAGTGCTCCTTAGTGAGGTGTGATGATGTAGCCCAAATCCTAGTCCTGGGCAGAGTACTTCTAGGAGGACAGCTCGTGTAGGAACATACCAGCTAACTTTTCAGCTCAAAGGTGTGAGGCAAGGATGGGTGTTTACAGCTTGTTTAGGGTTTAGGTGCTGTTGGCGAATCGTGGATTTTTTGGTCTTGGGCATTATTATGAATAAAGTTGACTCGTATTTTGGAAAGAGGCAGGAAGCTTTGGGAAGGGTGGGGAATTGCGTGTGATAGTTCATTGCTTCTCTAACTTTCATTTAGGGGGAAAAAGAAAACCCAAACCAACACAAGTATTTGCCTGTAGCTTCTTTGTAGTGGTGTAATTATATTGCAGTCATGCGGGGAGGAGAGGCCAGGAAGATAGAGCTAATCCATATTTGATCATAAGAGACAAAACTGTTACCAGAATGAGTGGCCTGTGTTCTCATGGCGTCTGATTTTTGTGTAAGTAGCAGTGTAGGAGTATGTTGAATAGGTGAGAACCAAGTTGCATAATTGGTGGATGTGAAGACTGCGGAGTTCTCTCCCACATATTTACAATCTGATTAATGAAAGGCTTGCATAACTTGAGTACTGAGGCAGGGGAAAAAAATCAGCTTGAGTATGTGTGGCTGTTTTGCAAGGTATGGTTGGCTGAGAAGAGTGTGAAGGGCTAAGTCTGAGCTGAGCTTGGGCTGGGAGCAGAGTTGTGTAGCTGTGGTCAGAGGTGTTTCCTGACCGAAAGCTCCTCCGGAGAGGAGGAAACTGCTTTAAAGGCTGTGAGCAAATCTTACAGGGGGAGACAGGCTAGAAAAATGGAAAAAATGTATTGCCAAGTTGTGTTGTGCTCGGTCACGTTTGACTCTTCCTTGTATCTCCTCCCGTAGTGTGGAGGCCATCATTACCCGGGTGGTTTGGGTGTCCATTAATCCCTTTGGTGACAGGGAGCCTCTCCTATACAGCAGCCCCAGGAATCTGGCTCGCCTGCGGTTGGGAAAGATCAGGGCTTGGTAAGGGCAGACCTGCCTGTTGTGAGGGAGCTGGGGTGACTCTCAACTCCCCATTGCTTCTGCTCCTCCTTCTCTCCTCAGCCCAGTCTCCTGTGGCAAAGCACGAAATTCGTTTCCGATGTAATCAGTTGGAGCAAATAATTGATGTAAAGAGAATTGTGGTTTCCAAGGTTCTGTTTAAAAAATACAGCTACTTCCAGCTGCAGACTTAATTACGTAGTCACTCTTGGGCCTGCCTTAGTAATCTCTTCTTACACTCACCTGTCCCACCCAGTTTTAGTGGAGTAACCACTTAAACAGATCATGGCATGTGAGCTCTGACTGGAAGCACCTTTTCATAATGGGTGTCTTTATTTTCCTGAGAATATCTGTCTCAGACTCTTCAAGGGTGACCCATACTGTAATTATGTCCTTGCCATCCTGGATGTAGCATCCAGCCATCCTTTAGGCAATGTTCTGAAATGATACTACAGCTTGTAAGGCAGAGAAAAAGCACACCAGAAGTTCTTTGCATTTTCTTCAAAATTAGTTTACCACTGTCAGTGAAGCTAGTAAAACACTAGTTTTTCCCCTGTAGATGTCATTGATTTTATTTTGTTGGCTGGAATAATTACTTGTTGTCATGGATTATAGAAAGCATGAGTGTACCTCTCTGAACTGAAACACGAGTTTCAAATAACACGTTGTTGTTACTGTTATGATTGTTGTTATTGTGTTTTCCTCCAAGATTGTAAATCTCTGTTGCAGCAAGCTGTAAATACTTTTTATACACATTAGGAGTTGCCCTGTGAGCAGAAAACAGGAGATGCCCAAAGTCAGATGATTTGATAAAGTTTAGCAGGTGCATGGCTCCTCTAGCAAATATATCTGAATTTCCTTCGAGATCTGGATGAGACCAGAGAGTTCCCCAGTGCTGCATGCCAGTTTTGCCACTCTTCCCTAGGCTTTCCAAGGTCCCTTCTTCTGGTACTCTGTGAGTGGAGGGGTGATGCTTCCCAGGGAAGAGGAACTGGTGCTAAGCACCCTGTCTGCCTGGCTGAGCTGCAGAGGGATGTGGTCCAAGGAGCATTTAGAAACCAGTTCTTGAAATGTCTTGCTTACCTGGAAGCTAGTTTCTGTGCTGTGAAAAATAAGGAAACCTAGAAATGGTACCTTCATCGGAGCAAGAATAACTGGTACTAAGGAGCTCTGTACATCTTTCCCCCGGCCCCTACACCCCATAAGAGCAGTTTATCCCTGTTTATAAGTTAAAGCTCTAAATGAACAAAACAGGAAATTTTTTTTATGGTTTAACAGGCCATGGGACAGCAGACCCAGAGAGGACCATCTCGGGCTCTGTGTGTTGGGGCAGGTCTCTCCCGTGTTTAGCCAAATCCAAGTTTCTGGAGGAAACAAGCAGAATCCTGTAGCCAGAGAGTGTTGGAGCAGATGGTTGTAATGGTCTCTCCTGATTTAAAATCTAACAATTCTCACACACTCCAGTTGCTGCATTTTGAATCGTGTAGGAGGGTGCTTTCTGATAGAATGGGAGCATGAAATCAGGCAGGAATGGGGTGTGTAGTTGCCATTGCCTATGGTGGAAAAGATTGCCTGGTGTGGATAAAAAAAAAATAAATACTCAAAGGGAAGTGCCTCTGCTGCAGAGACTGAACAGGGGCAACATCTGCTGCCCCAGGATGAGGAAAGTCTCATTCTTCCCCTGACTTTTAAGAATATCAGAGGACAGTGAAGAGAAAGTGCAGTCTGTTATAGTAGCTGAAGTGGATGGGCTTTTTCCAAACTTGATTCCCTGGCTAAACAACTTGCTTTATTTTTGGCTGTAACTGCAGAGGGCTGGTGGGAGAGAAGGAGAAGGAAATTTAAAGCTTCGTTATTCTTGGCCCATGTTTAGTGTCTACTCAGTGTTCCTGAAAGTTCACGTGCCTGCTTTAAAGACACCTCGAGCAAGGCAGTTTTTGGTGTGTTTAAAGCCAAAGGGTGCTGAGCGGGACTGAGCTCTCTAAGAGCAGTTGGCTGTGACATGCACAGCTCTACAAAACTGTGTTCTGATATCATGCTTGAGATGCAAACCTGGCACTTTGAGCAGTCTAGCTAATGTGGCTCTTGTGATTGCTGGAAAGCCAAGCAAAGCACTCTGGTTCTGATCAGGTACTGCAACCGGTGGAGGAGGGGAGAGTACTCAGCAGAAATGCAGAGGATCCAGTAGAGATGGGAAGAAAGGAGAGCTGGATCTCTGGCTGTCTTTGGGATGGATTTGACAGGCATCAGAGTACAAGAGAGGGCATTGCAAAGATGAGCTGGACATCATCTGGTGGGGATCCTGGTTGTACATGTCTCAGAGAGGACTTGGTTGTATGTGCGAATTTTTTTTACTATTTTTTCCTCATTAAGTGCAGGACTAAGTCCACAGCCATAGGAATGTCTAATTAAGCAGTGACTTGCAAAGGGATAGATTGACAAAGCTGAAATATCTGAATCTTCAAGTGTGATTCCCAATTATTTCATAGTACAGGACAAGATTTGGCCTCAGGTGGACGTAGAGTAGCGTGATGCTGATCTTTCAGCATAAGAAAATGTGCTCTTTCTCTTTACTTCAAAATTAAGAGCTCTCAAGTATTTGTAATAAGTGAGACAGGCAGACGTAAATATATGAAAAGTCTGTTTATGCAGAAGGCTGAAAAAGGAGCCCCAGAGCCACTGCGGAGCAGTCTGGACTACATCTCAGTGGAATTGTATTCATACACTGACTTGTTTTGCTTTGTATTCTGTATGGTAAAGTGCTTGTGTTGCAGAAATGAATACTGTGTAGAAGTGAAATTCACTTCACTGGATTTTTAAATGTCTGAGAAAATAAACAGTAATAAGAATAAAGTACTTGTTGTGAAGTTTTGCCCATTCTTCATGCAATACGTGTGATTTTAATTATTTATTTTTAAAAACCCTCTACATCTGTTTTGCAGGAGAAACCGTGGAAGGCCTTCGAGAGAGCGATTATCTTCTGATTCATTCGTGTCGGCAGTGGACAACAATTACAGCTCACAGTCTGGAGGAGGGTCACTATGTCATCGGGCCAAAGATAGAAATCCCTGTACATTATGCAGGTAAAGCTATCGTTGACCTGAAAGACAAACTCAGAGAAAATGAACTGCCTACCACTTAACATTGATCGCTTGATTTGACAGAATGAAGCTAAGCCTCTGATGGCAGTGTCTTTAACTTGTTAATAACGTTACAGAGTGCAAGAGATACTGAATTACTCCCAGGGCTACTAAATAGATGTCTTTGATAGGGCAGCGTGTTGACAGAACATGTAGCTATGCAGAAGAATTGGTTTCACTCCGAGTATAATGCGTTGCCAGTGCTTCTCATCTGTGACTGTGGTGACAAAAGTGTGAAAGTTTGAAAGTGCCGTAACGTTCGGTCAAAGATGGAATGGGTTTTACACTCCATTGCATACTCAGTATTTCCATGATAAAAAGCCAGGGACCCTTTGTATGAATGCTGCAGTTTTACACTCGTGCTCCTCGGTAGCTCCTTGCCACTGTCTGCAGTTTTGGATGATGCAGTGACGCTGTTGTTCCAAGAAGACGTGATTCAACTTACCCATATTTATTTTAATATTTCAAATTGTTTTCACTTTCCTAGGAAATTATTTTTAGTACTGTTTCCTACTGCTTAATGTCCTTATTCACAGTACTGTATGGGTGGGAAGTGCTTATCTTACTGCAGTAGATAGAAAAATTTAAAAAGCTGGAAAGCGTGAACTGAAACAAACACATTGTCTTAGTGTTTTACTTGGTCCTCTGTGTAGCTAATTGTCAACTAATTAATCTAGTCAGCTCTCCTGCAGTGGTCTTTAAAATGCTGCTGCAGTGAGGATGTGCTGAGATGTTTGATTTCAACCACATCACTGCAGTGATAGACACTATTTCAGTGCCAAAACTTGCATCAGTTGCCTCCTTACACACTGCTTCTTCTCGGAGTTGACTTATGGAAGGTTTACTCTTTGGTTGTGGGTTTTGTTTGTTTTGTTTTTTTTAAGATGTGTTTAAAAGCTTTGGTCTCATGGCATATAGTGTCATAACATACATGGCTTTAAAACTCTGAATTTAACTTGCTTAGTATAAAGAGTTTCTAGTGCTTGTGCTTAGTAACATCTAATTTTATTTTTTTTTTTTTACACCTTCTGGCTGCATGAACTTCAGTGCTGTGGCCAGATAAACACTTCACTTCCTTCAAACAATACCACATTTTAAAGTCCTCGCTGTGATTCCCGGGAGAAGGAGAACAGGAAATAAAAAGGTTATTGGCATGAAAGAGGATTGGATCTTAAGGGGTTTACTAAAGCTTGGTTCTTCAATTTTTGAAGAAACTAACAAAAGATGTGCTAAGCAGAGTTTCCTGACTCTTCCTACTTCCATTCACTCACAGCTTGAATTTACATAGATAGCAGCAAAATCAAAATCTGTCCTCTAAGATACTGCAAAAGTATCAATGAGCTTTTCTTCCTGGCTTTTCTTCCTGGCTTGCGTTAATGCAGGCAAAGAGTGTGCATTTAGCTGGCAAAATATGTTTTGCTGTCAAGCAATCTCTGGAAAGTCTTCTTCCATAAACTCCTCGTTAATGAGATGAAAATTCAGGTTGCCCAGGGAGGTGGTGGAGGCCCCATCCCTGGAGACATTCAAGGTCAGGCTTGATGAGGCTCTGAGCAACCTGCTCTAGTTGAGGATATCCCAGCTCACTGCATGGGGGGGCTGGACGAGATGGCCTTTGATGTCCCTTCCAACCCAGGGCATTCTGTGATTGTATGAACATAATGGAAGTTCAGAAATTGCCCTGCAGTGAGGGCACTTACGGGTGTGTGACAGGCTCAGATGCTGCCAGTGGAGCTGCATGGAAGTGGTCAGTGCGAACTTGCAGCACCAGAGCATGTCCCATCAAGGCTTGCCTACAAGAGAGATGAGCATGGGAAGGTTTAGGTAGCCAAGCGCTGCAATCTGCTGCTTGGGTGCTGACATCTAAATGCATTTAGAGATGTCTTCCATACCCTACAGATTAACTTGGGCTGCTGTGGAGCACCCTACAGAGATCTATAAGCCAACACTGCGTGCGCTGTCCATGCTGCACTGTGCAGTGCCTCGTGTTTACTGCTTTTGGGATCCAGAACTGTGCAGTGAAGAGACAAAGTTTCATGTAGCTACCCAAGGAGACTTGCTGGGCTGGGCACCGACCTGACACAGTTACGCTGCTGGCTCCGAGCTGGCTGGGGCATCAGCTCTGCAGCGAGCTGTGGGAGGTGGGAGCACCCCAGAACCATCACCTTCCTGCTGCTGCCCAAGGGCAGTGCTGTCAGGTGGTGATGGCCCTGGGAGCTGCCTGCCACGGTCTCCCTTGGCGGGCAGGAGCTTTCCATCTGCAGAAAGCACAACTCGAACAGTGGCAGAATGTTTATATGGGGCTCAGCAGTTAAGTTTTGGTTTTCAAGGAGGGATTTTATGTCTTCATAGGCAAATGTTTGTAAACTGTATTGCTGTAAGAATTTTGGATTATAGGACTGACTTTTTGCATGCTTTAAATTTAAACTTCTGTCAGGCAAGATGCACTGCCTACCAGAATGACCTTTAGAGATAGAAACTAAGAGCTAATTAAAATTATTTACTAGGCTTATTTTGCTTTAATGGAATAACTTCCTTTTTTTTTTTTAACCCCTAGCAGAATTTTATGTGTCAAATTGCACCATGGTTTTGGCTGCACCACTTGAGCAGGAAGGAAAGTTGAAAATTATATTATTCTCTTGAGATTATGGGTTTAACTACTCTAAAGTCATCACTCACATATATAAATACGAGTCTAAAGTAAATCTTATTTTGTTACTTGCTAAATCAGGTTTTGATAAACTTATTAAATCAAAATACAATAAACCTTTATTAGAGAAGGAAAAAAATGGTGTATTTTACATTAACAGAACCTGAGTTCTGCAGTCCTGCTGAGTATCTTTTCCCTATTGGGAAACTGCTACTCTGGTTGTTTCTGTTGGGGATGGCTGCCATGGTTTATTTCTGCTGTTGCTGTCAAAGAACAGTCATATATGACAGCTGTTAGTCTAACCATTCCCTCTTGAATACTCTTTCCAGTTTGCTTCTCTTTAGAGAAAAAGTTAATGTAGCATCAAGTTCAATTTACATGTAATTAAAACCAATTGGCTAATGTGGTTTTGGCTCCTAAAACAAAAGAGATCTTTATGTCCATATAGAATGGAGAGCAGATCAAAGTTACTGTCCTGACAGTGCCCTGTCTTGGTGTGAGAAAGTGGACTTCACAAGACTCCAAGGTAAACCATCACAGCTGAGGGACATTGCTTTGCTGTCCTTTGCTTTCCTTGGGTACAGAGTTCACATCTGATACTTAAAGGAGTCTTGCCAGCCTTCTGTCTGGACTAGTTTTATGTTGTTCTGGTACTATTATATCCTTAATACTAAATTTCTTTCTACTCTAAAAGCGAGTTTGTATCATCCCGTAACCTCCAGCTAAATTCAAATATTACTGCTAGTTTTGGCTTAGGCAGCATTGTAATCTTTACCTTGATAAATGTCTCCCTTAGTAGGTCTGGAAAATACTGGTTTATGATCTGAGTTTGGAAGATAGAGGGCATGTTGCTATCTTGCAGAATTAAACTTCAGTGTGCTGCTGCTTGTCAAGAGGAACACACCTCATTCCTCTGCAGAGGTCCCTGGGCGGGAGATGTCTCCCAGGGGTGCTGATGACCATACCTCAAACGTGTTCTCTGATACCTGAATGGCTTGGAAGATACCGTCGGTGACTCCCCAGTGTTGTCTTCCCCTTCTTCTATTACCTTCTAGGGCTGTATAGCCCAAAACTATCAAAAGCGTTTTTGAGGCTTTACCCCCTCAAGTCGCAGAGGTCTTCTGCACTGACTCGGGATGGCCCAGGTTCAGGCTGATGTACAGGGCTGTGCTACATGGCGTGCGGATTAGTGATTTGAAAGTTGGTGCAGTTGGATGTGGTTGCTTAAAACTTGCAGTATGGGAAAAGTAGAAAGTGGAAAGTGGGCTGAGTGTGTGCGTGCAGACTTCCCCTCCCCCCCACCCCTGCACAGCATAGCCCCTTCTTTGAAAGGCTGTGCTGGTATTGGTGAGTGTATGTGATGAAAGAAAAAGTGCCTTAGGATGGACTGGCAGCATCTAGGTTATTTTGCCCCAAATACTCCTACATTTAATCAAATCATAACAGAAACTTTACTGTCGTTTTTTAGGACCTTACCTTTGTTGTTGTAAACTGATGGTTCATTTGCTCTCCTGTCTGTTTGTGTTGGGTTTTTTTCCCAGTCTGAGAGCAAAGATGTTCCTTTGAGGTGATGTTTAATAGAACTTGAAATCCAAACCCCTACATTTTCTTTAAGCTTCTACTCAGCTGTGCTTAGGATTTGGAAGGAATACCTCTTGTGTCACTGCTGCCATCTCTGTGCTCCTGGGAGGCAAGTAATAAAGAGAACACTTTTATGAAAACATTAGAAAGTAACACCCTGTTGCAGGGTGTAACACGTCCGGGGTGTTGGAAGTGCTCTTCTGTGAACTCACACCTCCCCAGCACGTAGTGAAGGTGTGCAATTGCTAATGCAGAGTAATTGCTGGTGCCCTGTCCAGTTGCTTACCTAAGTGTTCTGATAGCTTTCTTAATGTCTTTTAAATGAGGAAACATAAAACCTTCTCATGTGGACCTTCCCCAGGTGGGGAGCCGAGTGGGAATGAGTCAGAAGTCCCTTCTCTGGTGTTAGAACTGGTGTACAATGAACATCCTACTGAAACCTGTTCCTACTGGTTTGATTTGTTAATCACAGAGCAGTGCCTGATGGGCCTGCTCCTCGCCGTGTCCTGCTAACGCAGAGGAAGATGCTCTCTGCAGGTCTTCTCAAGAGTGAACTTGCCTTAACAGCGATGGAACGGGAGAGCTCCCTGAGATTTTGCAATGTACAGCTGCAGAAGTTTCTCTCCATGTCCAAGGGCATGCTTGCCTCTAAGACACAATTTTGCAGTTCCAGGAGACCTACTGCTGCCCTCTCTGGGGTAGTCAGACCTTGGGCACTGAGCGAGGAGAGTGCTGAAGTATGGTGTGAGTTGGGCATCTCCTAGTTAGCTTGAGATGGTGACAGCAGCTGCTGTTGCTCAGTACCCACCTGGAACCTGATGAGTCCGAGATCTGGAAGAGTTTGGATTTTTACTTCAGTGATCCTGAGCACTCTCAGATGTCTGTAGTATGTTGGCTCTTCTGTAAGTATGCTGTATGACTCCCTTCATGGCCCTGGAAAGGAGAGCAAACTTAAACTGGCAGGTGGCCTTTGCCCAACAGCTTTATGGTGCTGTGTATTTGGGGACGGAGGGGGTGCTTCCACCTCTCACGTTCAGTTTAGACTCTGCACTCCCTCAAGTGCAATTTAATGCTGTCTGCTGGTCAGGGAAGGTGGTGTTGGACAAAGAGCCCTTTGTCCAGGGCTTTGCCTCCCTGGGAACTGTGGGTGGTGTCAGGGAGAGCTACGCCTGTTCTTCTGTGTAAGTGGAGCAGTAACAGCTCTGATGGGGTAACTTTTAAGTTCAAAGAGGTGGGTGAGATCTAAGACAGGGAGGGACACAGCTCTGGAGTAGGGAACTTAGGTGAGTCCTTTCCAGTCAACAGGTACACCACTCCCTGATATGAAATGCATTTTGAATTTTAATTTGTGTTTTGCTTTGAACTTAATTTGGCACCCAGCTATTGCATAGTCCTGGGGTTTTTGTGCTGCGCAACTGAATATAATTTCTAGAGAACAGGACCCAAGTGCAGTGCTTCTGAGAGAGGCAGGCTGCCATGTGTCTGTGGGCTGGTAATAGATTAAGGAACGTATATACTCAGAAGAAAACCAGGGGAAAAAAAAACCCAAAACAAAACCAGCCCACGTGTTTAACCCCCCAGTACCCATGTTTTGTTTTGGTTTATTTTTCTTGAGAAAGGTTCTATGATCTGAAAAGCAGGCAGAGATTTGCAAGCTTTTCTTCACAGGTACTACTAATAAAAGCATTGCCACCACCATATAGTCTTCATGCTTTTAAAGGAGAAATACAACTTATTGAGCTCTGGGTACTTGACCGTGTGGCGTTTCATGAGAATTGGAACACTTTTCTCCCCTTACACAAATAAAAGAAAGTCTATTTGGTATTCATTCAGAAGTCTGTAGAACAGTGCCAGGGTGTTGCAGAGTGAGAGGGCACATGTTTTCGTGAGTGGTGTGAGCCTTGTCAGCTCTAAGTCTGACATCAGTAATGTCTGAAACACTTGTGATTGCCCATAGAGCATCATTCCATGCTTTTCTGGTAGGGGAAATGATTAGCCTTAAAATATTTATCTACTTGTTTCTAGTATAATTGCTACCTGCTTTTTCCCCATCAAAGACTGAGGGGTTTTTGTTTTAAACAATCATGGGTTTATAATCTGGAAACTGTCTTCATATTTCTGGACTTTTAGAACTTGTCATCTTGAATAATGTGTGAACTGTTCTTTCATACAGGAGTAAATACCTATATTTATTTTTTAATTTCATTTTCCAGAGAGTTACCTTCACCAAGTTTAGTTGCTGTCAGGCTTCCTCATGGTCCTATCTGCTTGCTACTCCACTTTTCTGTAGCCATTTAAATTTTGGCAAATGCCTCTCCATTGCTCTACAGTACAGTATCAAATCAGAGGATCAAAATTCAGGCAGGCAAGTTCATGACAAAAATTGCTCACTACTTCTGCACCAGTGGGTGCCTGTGTTCTTCCTATTCCTTATCTCCCCCAGTCACCAGTCTGGTGAAGTAGCAGCTTTTTTCCTGAGTTTAATGAAACACTCCCCTTTTGTCTGACCATCTGTACTGGAGAGTCCCTTCTACATTACATTTTGTTTAATAGCTATTAAGGAATATATACATATGTCCTCCTATATTTTGCTTGCTTGCTTCTTGATTTTTTTGAGTGCTTTGTCCTGAGCCCAAGAAGTTTGTTCGGGGTGTATATGGTACTTGTGTTCTAGTATTGTGCTCCGGGAGCTTCCCAGGGTGCAAGCTACAGATCAGAAATGCCTCTTCAGTGTGGGGAGATGGTTCAAATTTAGCATCTTGTGAAATGGTGATGTGCGGTTCCTCATCAGGTTGTACTGCTGAGAATCTTTCAACATCATCTCTCTGGAGTCAAACAGACTTTTTTTTCCTAGTGTCTGCTTTCCTTAAAGTTATCCTCGTAAATTAAAACCAGCAGCCTGTGAAAGTGCTTCACTCTCTGCATATGCAGCCTTACGTCTAGGAGAGATTTGAGGCCACCTGCAGAAACTGTTGAATTTGCTTGACAGTCAGTTTGGTGGCTGCACATTTCAGTGTTTGTAGTTAGCCATCTGGTGAAATCCCCTTCCACTCTGGTTTAGCTCCTATCCACCTTCTAGTTTTGCTGCCTGCCCCATCTGAGAAACCGCCGTAGAGTCTGCAGCTCTCCAAGGCTGCTGCTCTTGGATGTGATGACAACAGTAGGATCAGTTCACAGCATAGGATTATTCCAAGTAATGGAGGAAGAGTCTGATTATATTCCAGAAGTTCATGGAAAGAAAAATACCTGATTTGCTTTCTCGCTTTCCAGCCTGGAATAAGAGTTTGTGGTTTGTAGGCACCACTATAAAATTTGGTTGGTTCCATGGGATTTTGCTTGGTGCCTTAAAGGAAACAAAGGGCTTGTGATATTTCTCAGTACTATCTCCGTGAGGTACTTGGTGGAAAGAGTCATAAGCTTTTAGATACAGCTGCCCTGCTCTCCTCTGCTTTGATTTCAACACAAATATAATCTTACTCTTGTTTAAAAAACCTAAGATTTGCCTCAACATTGAACTTTGTGTTTTATTTGTGAGATGGGAAGGGGAGTAGGAGGAGAGAGGGAAAACTTGAAGCTTTTACAACTGATGATCTGAAGTATCACACGTTCCACTCAGACTTCCACAGTTCTTGGCTGTTACTCTAAGTCTGCAAACTTGCAACTTGCTGAAATTCAGCTGTGACCTTAAAACCATTCACCATAAGGTGGGGTTTTTTGTTGTGTTTGCTTGTTTCAGATCTGTGGCTGGCAAGGAAGATGATTGGAGTTGTATCAATTAGGAAAGAACTCTAGAGGCTTGTACAAAAGAAATTAACTGAGGATGACTTTTTGAAAGATTACAGTTGAGGGAAGGGTACAATAGCAGCCAGGAAACTGGCTCCCAGAAGACTGGGAGGTGGGCTAAATCACACAGGATTTGCTTGGCATTGCTTGAATTACTTTGCCTTAGCTCTTGGCTGGTACAGTGGAGTGCTGGGCTCATTTGCATGATGCTAGGAAGACTTAAGTGCTTGGGAGAAGGGCCTTAAAAGCTGCCTATCTCAACCACGAGGAAGCTGAGAGGAAGAGGCTGATCCCCACTGGGAATTTGAGGTATATTTAGGGCTGCACTCAAGGTTCCAGTCTGATCCTGTATTTCTGACCACTTGAGGCTGCCCTAAGTACTAGCTACAAGGAAACTGGGAATGTGTCCTCTGAGATCCCAAGAGGAAGCTGTTCTCCTATTTCATGAGGATTTTTAAAAGGAGGGAGATGCATGAACACTACAGCCTCCCCAGCTGGTTATCTCCTGCCAGCAAAGCAGGGTTAGGGATGAGCTGCCTGTTTCTAGGTGCTCAACAAGGTGGGAATTAAGCGTGGAAGCTGCTTTACCCTTTCCTAGCTTGAAGTAGGTTTTCAGGCACGTAGAAAACCATATGGTTAAAAAACTTCCAAGGGTACTTAGAAGCTCGAAGAGGGTCTGTTAGCCTGTTTCCTGAAGTAGGAATTTTAGAGATTTAATGCCACCCATCTCACCTTTAAGTTGACCCTTGATGGGAGAAGAGGATAAAGAGATGGCAGTCGTAAAGGCCACAGTTGCTGTTGAACCAGTAAACAAGTACATGCTTTCCTTTCTGTGCAAACATTGAGGAGAATCTTCATAAAATCTGTTTGAGCTGAAAAGTTGTATGTTTTGAGTTGATAGCTCATTTGGGTGCCTTTTGTTAATCTCTTAAGTGGTGCATGATGGTGGAGTTTGTGTTTACATATGAACAGAGTAGCAGGTGCAGAAGAAAGCAAGCACGTGTCACTGCTAAGAAGTCTTCATGAGTGATGCAGTCACCTATACAGCTGTCTCGTGACTCTTACGAGGATCGTGGTGCATACTCGTAGCAGGTAAGGACACTTGCGAAGTACAGTGCTTAATGCACAGGGGCTTTGGGTATGGTTTACTGCATAGGTTTTTTTCTTAACTTCATCGAGCTGTATCTTCTGCCTTTGATTTCACTTGGTCTCAAGTTCAGCCGTTCTTTTTCCTTTGCTGATACTCTGACTTGTTACATGGTCTAAATCTGCATGGGAATGTGGGAAAGAAAACATTGCCACCAGCTTCCTATGACTGGTCTGAAAAAAGCTCTTTTAGACTGACTATCCCTTTTGCCTTTTGGGGCTGAAGGGGGAACTGTTACAACTGAGCTAACATGGCAAAGGAGCAAGGCAAAAATTGTGAATGTCTTTCCCTTCTGTAAATACAGACCCCAGCTGGCAGGAATGCGGAGCAGGGGTTTTGATAGGTCATGTGTGTTTGGGGAGGGAGCTGCAGAGAAATCTATCACACAGGATGATGTCATCTTGTGAATTTTTGGATGCCCAAATAGATTTTTTTATTATTATTATTTATTTATTTTTAATTCCCCTGGAGCCAATGTTTGCTGCTGAAAACAACCGATAGGAAGTGCGGTAGGAATTCTTCGGTCAGCATCTTCCCCATGGAAACCAGCACACTTCATGTCTGGGAACGAGAGCCAGTCACGTCAGTGCTGCCTATTAAAGCAACTGACATCACGAGTGTCTTAAGCTTCAGCTGAACTACTGTACCAATTGGTGCCAGTAGGAAAATAAAACCATGCTATTTAAGCCATGTATAACTCTGTTTATATGGAGAATGTAATTTGTGTGTTTAATTTAGCTTGTGATCCAAGACAGTAATTCTGCTGTGTCAGGGAAAGGCACTTCTGAAACTTCGAGGAGTGGAAAAACTGGCTTTTATTTCCTCTGTCGTGAGCTGTTGTGCAGAGATTTTCTGTTCTCAGTTGGCAGCTTGTTTCAGTGTGTGTGTGTGTGTGTGGGAACCTATTAACACTAATAGCAAAGGTGACCATTATTAACTGGATGGGAGAAACATGGGTATTTAACTTCTCTTGCTGAAGACCTAAGCATTAGAGAGAAACTGAAGCCTGTACTTATTTCCTCACAGCTTTATGGACAGATGTGAAGCTCCATTCCTTCCGCTTGTTCCCTTTACTGCAAGTGACACTCAATCCTTTTGAACCAGAGTGGGCAGTTGGACTCCCAAAGGTGGGCAGAGTTGGGGCAAAGAAAGAAACACAGTGTACGTGTGTATACTGTACAGGGGCTTTAATGAGTATCCTCAAACTTGGAATGCAGCCACCTGTTTACAAATATTTACAGATGCTACTGTCATCTTGGGTGGTCGGTAGCCTGTGTAGAGTAAGAAAGTCCTTTTAAATCTAAATGCTAAGAAGGTTGCATTCTCCCAGGGAGTCACCTTCATAGCCTGCTCTTTAAATATTTGACACCGGTTCAACCTTTTCCAGTTCATCTCACATGAATTCTGTATTGTAGCAGACTGGGAATAGCCAGCCAAGGCTGGCTGGCTGTTTGGGTGGCTGAAATAAGGCGAGCCAGCTGCATCTGTCCCTGGTTGCCTTGTTTCATGGTGCTCACCTGATCCCTCATTTAGTATGTGTGGGGACCAGCTCATCATGTGAAAGATCCTGTTTTTGTCATGGTGGCTGCACATGTGCATGAAAAAGGAAGGAGGACATGTCATTAGGATGCATGATCACATCTGAAGGCTTCTGAAAGTCTTCATCAAAATAAGTGCTTTTGTTGTGTTCTGCCAGAAGGTTTGTGTCCTGCCCCCTCCCTCCCCCTTAATAACCTTTTGAACATAGGCAAGTGTGAGATGTGTGTCTGTGGAAGAGAGTGAGTGCTCAGCACGGAGTGCTGACTGGGAAATGCTGTCTTGGGTAAACTGCTGCATGGGCCTCTGTTTCCAAACTCAAAATAATAAATGCTTCACAGGTCAGCTGGGGCTACTGTGAAGCTTGGTGGGGAGAGTCAAACCTGGGTGAGATGGATGGACAGAGTGGTTTGCACGATCCAGTTCTTTAACTACTGTGTCACTGCTAATTTAATTACTAGGGTTCAAAGTCTTGGGAAAGTGTGGTGTGTGATAAAAACATTTGCTACATAAGCTACGTGCTACACAATGGCTACACAGACAAGTGGAGAGTTTCTTACCAGTGTGACTGGAAACCCAGAACCAGCTGCTGGGAAGGACACATCCCTCAGTCAGTATAGGGGAGGGACAGAGCATATCCTGTGGTGTGGGATGAGAAATACTCTGAGTAGGAATGAGATTTGCAGCGTGATAGTAAAACAGCTTTGGTCTTCTCTAGATGTTGTCAGGATGCTGGATGAGGGAAATGGTCTTTACTTTGCATTTTTCCTGTGAAGTGCTTTCAGTCCTTCAGGAGGACAGTTGCTATAGAAACAAAATGCCATTTTAGATGATCTTTTGAACTAAAATTAATGGAGAACCTGAGTTTGACTTCAGAGAGGTAGTGTCTTAAACCAGTATGTAAACAGAAGAGAGGCTGCTGTTTATAGTAAGATCTAGCAGGTATGTGTGCCCACCTGAAAAACTGCTTTGGTTCTAAAATAAGAGGCTGAGAGGTGCACTTGAAAGAGTTTGGGGTTTGTTGGTTGGTTGTTTTCCTTTTTGTCAATTCAGTTCCTGCTGACTGACCCCTACCCCATTGAAGGAAACCTGTGAGTTACCTGTGTTTGTCCACTGGTGTGGTAATATCCACACCACTAAAGATACACAGCATGGACCCAAAAGTCTGCAAGAGCTCTTCTAGGTAGACGGTTGAGAGCGAATCTGCTTGTGCTGCCTTCCTAAGCTGGGAGCACAGAATTCTCAATGGCAGACAAGCTTGGCCAGTCATACTCCAGTAGTCATCCTGCTGGGTGTGGGAACAGACAGAGGAAGTGTTACAGCAGTAGTAGGGAGGGAGAGGAATGAGGGGGAGATGGTGGTGGGAGGGGAAGCAGGAGACAATAGCAGGAGCAGCCTGGGTGGCAGTGAAGGGCCGGAGCAGGAAGAGGTGGTGGGACTGGGGCTCCCCTCCCTACAGGAGGTTGGGAAATGCCAGCCTTGTGAAGATGAGATGCTCTGCCAGTCCCACTTTGGGATCAGGGCTCTTGTTTCTAACTGGTAACTTTGAGCACCGAGTGGTTCTCGGTGTTCTGATGCTTAGGAAACTTTCTGGTACCATTTTAACAAAAAGTTGCTTTGCTAATCTGCATTTCTGGTTAAAACTCTTAACGACTAGAATTAGTCTGTCTAGAAGAAAGAGACATATGGCAAGCAAATGGCCCTTTTTAATGAGCCTCCCACTCAGCAGTTGGCTGCTCATCCAGTTTGTGTGTGGCACAGTCTTAGAGCAGCATCTTATTGCCAGGGGAAAAATAAATAAATAAATCCTGCAACCTTTTGGTGGGGTTTCTTTCAGGCAGGGTAGGAACAGTTAGTAATGTAAGTACTAGAGCAAGACAAAGGCTCTTGTGAGCTTCAACAGTTTGTTACCAAAACTGTAAGAAAATGTATAAACCCTAGTTTGGAAAGGACCCAGCTCTTTACCTCTCCATGGTGGCTGGGTACCATATGTACCTTTTTAGAGCACGTGGGACTTTCTAAGGATAAATAAGTAACATAATACCTGACTTCGGAAAGTCACAGTAGTCTAAAAAGCCACAGTAAGTGATTGCAGCTGGTCTATAAAATACCATTAAAATTAATTTCATTAAATACTTTTTGGAAAATACAGCATTTGGTAGCCAGTAGTGGATCTGGAGGACTGATGGGTCCATTGTTCCTAAACTTTAGGTGCCACCAGTACGGGAGCATAAAATTTACCATGACCAGTCTCTGCTGCTAGTGACGTCTGCGTGACAGATCTGAGAGAAATCCATTGCCAAGGTGTAGCTGTGTAAGGAGTCGTACAAGTAAAAATATACATACTTATTTATGCCCAACTTCCTCATTCAGCCTTACGATTTCAGATGAACTTGTAGCAAGGGCAGGCTGTCCTTCAACATTTAACCTTGCCTGCTGAAGAATGTTCCGTTCTATGGCAGTGGCTTTTAATATTGGATCTAATGCTGATGTTTGTTCTCAGACTGCAGATATTTGTGTGTGGCAAGTGGAGAATATCTTCCTCTCTCCTATGGAACCCCCAAAGCTCTGCCTCCTCTGATGTGCAGTGGTGCCACTTCTCCTTCTCACTGTGATTTCTAACACCTCTCCTGGCTGCTCAGTGATCGCTTTGAAAGTGCAAAGTACTTTGCCAGCCTCTGCATGGAGTTGGGACTACCCAGCCCTACCCAGCTAAAGGGAGAGGGCTGCTTGTGCGGACTTCAGCTTTGAGCATTGCCACCACATGGTGGTTTAGTTGGATCCTGTGTCACTGTAAGAGGCTGGCCAGGTATTTATTTCTAGAAGAGAGATGAGGTTCAAACCTGTCACAGCAGCTCTGCCTGCAAGCAGAGTGCACCTACCCTTCACCTGGTACTACTTATCTTTAGTTGCCATGAATAAAATTCTTGTTGCTCTTTCAGAAGAGGAAGGGAAGCTATTAGCAGGAAGGACTGCGCACATCCAGCTCTTTTGATAAGATAGGAACTAGTAACTGCAACCTAAAATAACTTCTCCCAGTCTGTCCTGTTAGCTGCGCAGTTGTTATCTAAGCACAGCGCTGTGCCGCTAGCCTCGGACACCACCGGGTCTAGTGTCTGACAGACTGGTTCAAAGTCTGGGGATGAGATTTTCAGCTGGCCAACGCAGCGTGGGTGGTTTTTCTGTAGACTGCTCATCTGCAGTCTCACAGGCTTGCTTCCAACTGTGTGCGTCTAGCAGCGACTCTTACAAAGTTCTCCCTCCCCAGACCTTGTCTGGATGCGTGCCAGCTGAGCCCGTACGCAAACCTCTTCTATGTCAACTTGCTGGTGACCTATTATAGCAGTGGGATATGGAGGGGAGGAGGGAGAAGGCATTTGAGTCTCTGTATTTGCCAAGTCATATTATCATAGCAAGGTGTGAGTAATAGCCCCCCCCATATATATATATACACACAAATGCCAGCTCTCACTTTGATTTGATTTCCAAGGTATCCATATGCCAGAAAGCAGACTACTTCAGATACCTTTCTTTGTGTGAGCAGTGAAAACTGTTCAGTGTGAGTGGGTTGATTTTTTTTTTTGGG
>JANHFX010005613.1:42445-66193 GCA_027560015.1 Chloroceryle amazona
GGCTGGAGCGTTGGCTCCATGGAGGTGCCCCCACCGCTGGCACGTGGCCGGCAGCGGCCGACTGGGGACGCTGCTGCCGCGGAGAGAAGTGGGACACCTGCTACAAACTCCTGGCGTGTTATTTCTGTTTGGTAAACAGAATGTAAAACACCAGAGGAAGTAGTAAAGACAATAATTTATAATCTTATATTCATGATGTAATCAGGACACTTAGAGGGGATTTTGTAACTGTCTTTCCTGTTTTATTAGTATTATCTTGTATTGCAAAACTCTTCCTATTACCGGATCTGTTTGTAGGTGTGTTTATTCGTAGGGGATGGGACTTTTCTTTCATCCACAAATTAAATTGTTAATGTCTGGTATTTACGTTACACCCATTTTGCCATGTTTGAGTTTGTGAAAGATTTCAGTCTGCAGTTTAATGTTCTCCATTGGCCCTGTAGTATTAGAATTGATTTGAGGCATTTATATGAGCTCCTTTTTTCAAAAGAACAACCAACACAGATCATCCCATTTCCTTGAAAAAAATGAATACTTCCATACCCTCTCCCAGTTCTTTCTTCACTTCGCGGAAGTTAACTGGTAAAAATCCTTCCATTTGGTCTGTATGTTGTCTGCTTGCACATGAATGTGGACTTGACAAAGCAGTTAGTTGCAGCCTGCTCTGTCTCTAACACATTGACAAAGGTTCTAAGCAGGACTGAACTCTGGCTGACAAGGGCTTAAATCATACAGCTAAAGTATATGAGCACAAATTTGTCAAGCATTGCAGGCATAATATCTAAATGGTCCTTTAAAAAATCAGTTGCTGATTTGTTGCCAAGGTTTTCTCACTGAGGTTTGGGTTTTTTTTTTTTCTATTTCTTTAACAGAGGTGGGAAACGTGCTTAGGATGGATTTTATTTTTTTTTCCCCTCATCTTGGAACCTAATACACCCAGAAGTACAAAAGTGTAATTCCAGCAACTTGTCTTCAAAAATGTAGCACTTAAAAAATTCTTATCTTGTTCTGCAGAACATTAGAGACACGCAGGAGGGGGGGAAAAACAAGTCGTCTATGTGTCTATGTAACATCTCCAGAAACCTCTTACTTGAATTGAGCTGTGACTGGTCTTAAGCTGTATTTAGTGGCTACTTGCAGATTAAAATAATATTTGCACAAGCTGGGCAGAACATGGAGCTACAGAACCATTTTTTATGACTTGCCTGGTTCCTGCGTGGCTGCTGTGATTGCTTCCACGTGTTTGTACGTGTGTATATGCACACAGTGCTATCTCTGATCTACCAGCTCGTTTTCCTGCATCTGATTCTGTTTAAAGCAAAGTGAGTATCTGTATGACGTGTTTGATTTCCGACTTGGTTTAACTAATTAGAGCACTTGACAGCCCTTAATTATTTGTCATTGTAGTGTAGCCATAATAACTTAAGCCCCATTCAGATACCTGGGCAAATAGTCCTGGTGCTGGGAAACTTTCACCCTCCTAAAGACAAGCAACAGGGGAGGGGGAAGAGAAGATGGCAACAGACTATATACATTTAGGGTATATCCAGGCAGCTCTTTATAGCTGTGCAGATCTTACTTGATGTCTGTATGATTTCTTTTTTTTTTTAATTTATTTTTTTATTTTAAGCTGGCAACCTCTTCTGCAACTGAGTGATGCTTCCTGCCTCCCTTTCTTGGTAGGGAGCCGGCGTGTTCTGCCAGAAAGCAGCTGTCACTTGACACAATCTGTTCTGTGCTCTGGCGTAGGCTGGCTGCTCAAAGGGGAGCTCTGTTGATTCTTACACATTAGGAGATTTGAGAGTGACTTCAACCTCCCTTGGTTATTAGGGCTTGAAGACCAGCTGCAGTATGAAATATTTGGAGCCTGTCTCACTAGCGTTCCGCAGTGAAGTGGGTCAGGCTTGTGCCTTGAAGGAGGGAGGGGTCTGCTGTTCAGACATCTACAGATGCTCTAAGCCTATCGTGGTAGATGTGGAGAGGGGGAAATGGGAAAGAAAAAAACTTGTAAAAGTTCAAGTGGGATTTTTGGTTGTGCTTGTTTCTTTGTAGGTGGTAAAAGGTAAGGTCTGTGTTTTTAAAATTGATATGTATAGATGTCTTAGGTGAGTATATTCATGTGCATACACATACACATATATATGAAACTATGGTTACTAGTTAATGCCACCTCTTACAGTGACTGTTAGCAATTCAGAGTGGTACGATGCTGCTCCTGAAGGCTAATTTATTGTTAGAACAGAAAAATAGCAGGGTAGCAATATCAAGCTTCCTTAGAAGTAACAAATGAAGGAAAAAAAATACTTCTGCAGAACAATTAACCCTATTTAGAAGGTAATAAGCACCAGAACCACATGCCAAGGCCTAGTTGTGAGGAGTTTCCGAGGTAGAAGACACTTTGTATGTGAGCTCAATTCTCTAAAATAATCCTTAATTAATACATGGCAAAACAGTGAATTTTGTTATCTATGAAGTCACCTGAGAGCCCTGTCTAAAATGTTTCCTCAGGACAACTTTCAGAGAGCCAGCAGTGCTCACCCGATTCCTGTATAATTATTTTACTTAATGCTCTGTTTCAGTGATTACAGACAGTCTGATATGAAAGTAACACCTTTTAGGGTATAGTCATTAAATTTAACTGAAAGGCAGCAAAGCTGAAGGATATAAGGTGACATTTTTTCTCTTCCTAAAAGTGAATGAAGAAAGTTTATTTCCATGTAATCTTAAGACATCCTTATGCTTTCAGAGTATATAGTCTTAAATTTAGTAGGACTTGTGATAAAGGCATCTTTTTTTATGCTTAACATTTATATTTCCTTGCAGAGAGAGCACAGTTTAAGCCTACTAGTTAAACTACAGCAATCTGCAAAGGTAATGTGAAAAATCAGACTTTAGTGTATATTTAGGGTTCTCCAGTGATCTTACAAGGAAGGCAATTGAATAAAATTTAGTATATTTTCCATCTTCTTCACGATGGGAGTCATTCACGCATCGTCTGTAGCAGTTTTTCTTGTAGAATAAAGGGATCAAAGAACGCAAGTGGCTACCCAAAAAACAAGTTGTCTGTTTAATTAGAACTTCATGTTTAAGTGACGAACTGTGGCAACTTCTTGGTTTCTTAAAGTGGTCTTCATCTCCTCCAAGTTGTGAATTTGAAGTTTGTCACAATAATTGAGAATTCACAAGTTCCACAGACACTGTCCATGAATGTTTCAGCTGTTCAACTTTGTTAGAGACCATGAGATCAAATCCTTGTTGCCTCTCTCCCACCCCCTTCCCTCTCTTCTGTCTGTAAAGACTGTTTTGTTTGTACAATTTCTTGGAACAAAACCCACTGACAGCAGTCTGTGCAGTAGATTTATTAAGCAAATACAGTAGCTCCTTCTGTAGCTTCCTTTCCTGTATCATGCCTGTGACCCTTGGAGTTTTTCCAAGATAATGTCAGTCTTATGCTTGATAGTTGGATACATTAATTATGCTTATGTGGAACCGAGCATCTTAGACCTCATTCATTCATTGTTACTCCTCACAAATCTTCCAGAGTTAACTAGTTCCTGGAGGTGTTTGGTTCCAGAGCAGAATGCTTTAGGTTATGGTCTGGAGGACCACCTATTAGTTGGTCTTTAGAGACCTAGCAGGGTGGTGACACGAGCCGTTTCTTGTTTCCAACGTTTGCCTAACAGTTCAAAGATAACCATCGGGACTACCCCGAGGCAGTCTCAGCGCAGCGAATTCGGTATGTTGGTGGACAGCTTGGGGATGTGGAGACAGTCACTCATTGTAATTCACTGGAGTGATTGGACCGCTTACCTGCTGTTGGAAGTTGTACAGGGTTCTTCTTTCAAGCTTGTATCTTTAACCCATGTGAATATATTTTTCAATGGAGATCCTAATACTTCTATGGCCAGTGTAATAGCAAAAGAAATTTTGCTTTTCACCATTGCATTTAATGTAGTTGATGGACCATTAAAAGCCATTACTGCACAGGGAACAAGCTTGGAAATCTTCCTTTTCCCTCAAAACTCTCTTGTGTACTGAACTGTGGGTACTCTTATCTTTAAGCCCCTGCAGGAAAATACAAGGCAATTGCCAGAAAATGAAACGCAAAGCAAAAATTAAGGGTCATGCCTCACTGATTAAACATACTTGATACAAGTGCTTTCTCTTTAAGTAATATAATGATCATCAAACCATACTCAAAGCAATTAAAAGACATAGGTGTGGCACTCCCTCCCTCTGTTCTGCTGTTGTAGGTGTGAGCTACTTGGTGCTAGATAGTCCTGAAAATCTTCCCCCAGCCGTGTCCATTGGGTACATTTTCACTTAAGTGCTTTATCAAAGGAAGAACTTGGAGCAATCCTGGCAATACTAAATATTGACATGGTTCCTGTGATGATGACAGTAGGAAGCATGGCAGAGTAGTAGGACGGAACTGGGTTTTGGTTACTAAATAGGTTGGTGGTTGTCAGTTGTCTGATTCTTCCCTAGAGGGTGAGCAGGACGTACAGGGTTTGCTCTTCTTTAGGTTGTCTTGTATAGAAAAGCTGTAGCTACTGTGCAGGCTGAAGTCTGCTTACATCAGCAAAGGACTCTGCTGGTCTAGCTTAGATAATGAAACTTCTGTTTGTGAAGTTTCTTGATTGCATATTGGCTCAGTTATGCCTAGCTGATTGAGATGACACTGTGCTGAATTAAAGTGCACTAATTTGCATATTACTTTTGGACTAATCAAGAATAGCTGTACCAAGTACTTGATTTTGTCGCATCATTGCTCTGAAGCATAAACTTTCTGTGTTGTGTGTGCGTTACTTTTTACTTAACAAGAATGAAGTAGAGTGCATTTCCTAGCTTGGTTTCTCTGATTTGAATTGAGATTTTGCTTAAGGTGGTATTTGGGGCTAATGGGTTGGCCTCGTGATGACAAATCCAGTCTGTGGTGGATGTTGATTGCTACCAGTAAAAGGAATTGTTGGGGGCCTGCCAAAACATTCAGTTATCTAGCTTCTTCCAGGTGTGTTTTTGTTTGTGAATTCTCTTACTTTCCTAAATTCTTCCTAAGGGCTTTCTTGGAGATTCAGATGCTGTCTGTAATCTTATAAATCAGTTTATAAACACATTTAATTAAAATCTATATAAGGATCTAAGGTTTACAGATTAATTATAACTGTCCTGCAGCAAATGAGAGAGATGCCTGACAATTTTGCATGGGTGGATAAATGGAAGTAGACTTGTCAAAGCATAGAAAAGAAACAATCTCACTGCTTATCCTCTGAACTGAAACTAGAAGCTCATGGCTTACATGTGATGCATCAGCTCATGTTCTGAGGCTGGAAATCCTGCACAGATGAGCCACACTGAGGAGTATGCCCCACAGTGTGTATTACCAGGGAAAGTAGCTTTCCATGGGTGGCCACTAGCTCCTTGGAAGAAGTGGGGCATTTTTGACCTGTGATCACAGCAGAAACTCCAGCCCTAGGCACAGGGCTGAGACAGATGGTGCCAGGCTGCCAGTACTTGGCCTAATTGTAGATGGGGAGGGAGTTTGGGGTGAAAATCCTCCTGGAGTGAATCATGCCTGGTGGCAGCGGTAGAGACCCTACTCAGAGCTACAGCTGCCGACCGCCTCTTCCAAAGGGCATTACAGGGTGGTGAGAAGCCAGCCTGGCTCTTAAAATCTGGGTGCGTAAAGCTGAGCCACTTTACTGCTGAGACTGTTGGAGAGCTACATCCTCCCACTGTGTCCATGGAGAGCAGAGGTTGCTAATGCTTTTGGACTAAATGAACCCTTTTGTAGAAGATTCACTTTGGTCTTTCTCTAAACTCCAGGGTAGTCCTCCTTTGCTGGTCATGGAGAGGCCAGTGTGAAGTCCCATGGTGCCAGTGTCCAAAATAAGGCAGTCAGTGGGAGTTGGTTATCCTGGAAATCTTAGTGGACTACAGAGCTGTTATGACCATGGTCTGTGGTTGATCCAAAACCTATATTTAACAGCCCAGGTGACTTTTTCTAATCCCACGTTTCTATGGGTGCTACTTCTAGCTGATGGCAAAATGCCAGTGGATGTTGGAGGTATCAGAGAGCAGGCAACCTTTGGCTCTGAGCAGTTTCGGTCCTTTCTCTGTAAATCAACAAAATGACAGCTTTTTTGAGTAGCAATCTGAGCACTGACTTTAAATCTTAGCTTAAGATTTGAAACCTGGATACCCTGGAATGGCTTATTTCTTCTTTGTGGAAAAAGTGAGTAAGAAGGAAAAATGCAAGTGGAGAGGGACAGTAGCTGTAGTGTTTGTAGGTAAGTTGTTTCTCTGCAACAGTGTTATATAGGGAGGCATAATATTTTTGTCAGACCAGCTGGAATTTCACAAGATACAGTTGGAAAAGGCGAGCAGACTTTTGGGCAAATGGTCCTTAGGGAGGAACAGCTATTTTTGTACTGCACGGGAGGGATGAGACAAAAGGAGCCCTTGGCAGGAAGGGAAAAAAAGAGGATGTGAGTATTGAAGGAGGAGGGCAAATCACAGTTTGAAGTACGGCAGAAAATGATCTCAGCCTTACAGGTTGAGACTTTACACTCAGTTTTCTGTGTGACCAGGCATTGCTGGTACCTGACAGGAGTGTGGACAGTGCCTGGTTTAGTGCTCTGGCAGCATCAGGTTGGTTTTGACGTAGTGTGTTCAGCTGAGACTTCTTCTGATCCTGGTGCTTCGGTGCCTGGGAAATTTGTCTTCTGTGGAAAGGAGACAGTGAGAAGAGGAGGCATTCTTCTTATATAAGGGAGAGAAAAAACTGTGCTGGGAGACCTTCTTACAGAGCAGCCAGCGGTGCTCACTTGAACACAAATCATCTCCACTGCAGTCCCTGGTCTAGCAGACTGGAAAGCTGGACCTCTTTTGTTTCAGGGGAGCCTGCTGACTGCCTCCCTTTTGAGGCATGGAAGAGAACTGCAGGCTGTAGTCCCAAACCTAACAAGTGAACTAAGATGAAGGATGTTGTATGATCTGAAATCGGGTGTAGTAGAAAACTGCAGTGAAGGCTTCTTAGAAATAACCACTATGTTTTGGTTTATACAGTTAAAATAGAGGCACGTTCTATGATTCCACTATCATTTTTTGTAATTTTAAGTATTTAAAAACAACAACACAAACCCACTGATGTACCTCTGTACTGTAATATGTCACTGCCTAACTGCATGTCCCTTCCTAACCTCTAATCTCAACCAGTTCTCCTTTAGAAGATTGAGGATTGTTGTCTACTGTGCCATTTTACACTTACCTGATTGAGACTGGGTTAAAGGTGACTTTTGTTCCCTAAATCCTCAAAAGCATTCATTTGCTAGCTACCAAGAGAAGAAAGGTCCAGAGCTGTGTGCATGCTCTTGTACTGTATGCATTCACCATCTGTGATTAATCTGGATTAAAGAGGCCACATATGCAAGAATTTAATTTAAGCACTTTAACCATGTGTAGAGCCTCTGTTGGTGTTTTCTGATAGATCTGAACTCAAAGGTATTATAAGAAAATCTTGACTCTCTAAAGTACATCCTAGCACTGCTTTACTTCTGGTGTAACTCAGTTCGTAAACATTAGAGTTGCTATAAGCATCAGATGGGAGGCAATAAAAGCAAATATGATGTACTAGGCATTTAGTAGACCGGCATATAAAGATGCTTTGCACTCAGTGAGTTGCTTAATATGTCTGTATAGTGACAAGTTCAGCACTGTGTCTGTGTAAGAAAGCAGGTGACTTGACATTTCTAAATTTCTTTCATTTGTCTTTATTGGGAATAGTAGGTGTTAATAGTATTTAAAGTTAGTCAGAATCTTGAAAAATCAGATTAGTCAAGAGGTTCTTAAACATGCTGCTGCTTGTTGATGGTTAGGGGGCGGGTGGAGCTAACCACTTGATTTAACAGAATATTGGCTGGTCATCTAGAAATCATTCTAGAAGAACACTTTCATGTGCTGCTAGCAGATAATACTGCTGTTGAAATTTTAATGTTTATCTTGTTATACCCAGTAAAATAAAATTGCTTCTATAGAAGACTTTGAAATCTTGCTAAAGTTAGGTCACTTGCATCCTACAGCCAAGAATGGGAGTACACCAGGCAAACTGGAAGAATTATTTTTGTAGCACAGAATTTATGCTATTTACTTGGAAGGAAAGGATAAACTGTGTTCATTGACTTAAAATGCAATTCGTGTCTGCTGGTCTTCTGCGAGACAGTTGCATCTTTCATTATGAATGAGGATGGGTTTAATGGTATCTACTAGAGCTTAAAAGTACTTCCCTCCCCTGTCAGATTTGAATGTTGTTATAAAACGCTGTATTTGGAGCTGTTCAATAAACTCTACCTTAATTAGTGATTCAGAAATCAGCCAGGCAGAACTGGTGTCTTGAATGATGTCCCTGTCTAGAATCCAGACTACCACTATGTGATACTTGAAAGCAGCTTTCAAGATTCAAGCTGTTTTAAGGATGGCCTCTACATGCCATGTACAGACTACAGGAGCTGGCTCACTTAAACTCCTTCATGCTACCCTGGTTTATGGCTTTTTAAAAGAGAAATCCCAGGATTTTTATTTCTATCCAGAAAGAAGGTTCTAGCCTGGCATGTAGCAGCCTCCAGAACTTGTACAGTTATATGAGGCAAGGAAAATATTAATCATTACTTGGGAGGCATCACTGAGATGTCACATTTTGTAGTTCTTAATTTTATGGCTCATTTCTGCCTTTTATGGTATTACTTCACTGTTTATTTCTGTAATCTCTTACGTATTCTTAATGCTTCTTCTGACTTCTTTCCTTAGAAGGGGAAAAAAAAAAAATATGTTTGCCTGACATCTTTCCAGAGGATAATCAAGAGAAGCTTCTTTGTTTTCCTGGACTAATTTATTTGAGGAACTCAAAATCCTTGTCAAAACTTTTATCTTAGGAACTGACAAGTAAAGGCATAACCAACCAAACCATTCTATGATTCCCGTACTGCGAGAAAGACAGAAATCTCTGCATGCAGCTGAACACTTTGCTCGTTCATTGTAGTGATCATTCTAGTTTCCTCTTCTTCCTAACTGTAGTCCAGTTCTCTAAGACATTCTTTGTCACTGAAGCTTTAAAGTAGAGGGCAAATAAAGAATATGATTCTTTTCCTGTTCCATGTGACCCTTGAGTTTGTTTTAAAAATATTATATTTGCCATCAGTAGCTCCTTTTCCCTGTTCTTTGATTGTTTAGAGGGTTTGGTTTTTTATGATTGATTTTTCTTTTTCCTGAAGGAATAGTAAAGATATCCATGTTGATTTGTACATTGGAGGAGGTGGTAACCAAAATGAAAACATTCCCTATCAGCTGTACAGAGAATTGAGACTCGAGCAAGTAGTGTTTATAGCACTCTGCTATAGTTTTATTTATTTATTAAGAAAACAGCCTTTTCTTACGTCTGCAAATCAACCATCCAAGCTACTGATGGTTGCAGTTTGAAAATAGTTGACAGCTGATGGGGAATCCACTTCAGAACAAGAGCATGAAAAAAGGTTAAAAGGCAAGCACGGTGCTGGCAACAGATCAAAGATCTTATTTTCAGCTGGATATTTAGATGTGGAAAACAAATTTAGTAATAGTTTACTTCTGTTTATAAATGTGAGCATGAGTCAACAGTGTCATGATGTTGCCTCAAGGAAAGAGGGTGGGTGAAGTGTCTGAGATGAGACTTGGTTCGTAGGATGATACGATTCTGCTCTTGGCAAGGCATGAGCTGAGCATGTTCCCTTTTGACACTGAACTTCAAGAAAAATGGAGGCAACTGAAAATGCAGGTTACAGCAGCAAGAATAACCAAAGCCTGGAAAAAAGAACCTCTGAAGAAAACAGTTCTAGCAATGGAGATTTAAATCAACTATTCCAAGCATCCTAAAAATTTTCTGAGTGTGAGGATGCTACATATCAACATGAATTGTCTTGACAGTTTGAGACATCTCTGGCATCAAAAGTTTTTGAGAACAGATCAGATATTTGCTGGAATTGGTTTAGGGACAAGTTCCACACTGGAAGCGAGAGAAGGGAGGGAAGAAGGAACTTTTGGACATCTGCTCTTGCTTCCTGTGATTTAAGACCTGAGGTTGTGTGAAGCTGCATTCATATCCCTTCTTTCTCATATGTGAGAATGTTATTATTAATGAATTTTATTATTAATAAATTGAAGGGCTGGAAACAGAACATCAGACATAAGCAGTAAATGAAACCAGGTTGTATATTGATCTACCTGAAAACAGTATTTATTTCAGTAAGGATATAAAAATCATAGATGTAGGAACAAAGGAATATGTTACATTTGCAGGGTAGTGAAGCACTATTTTAAGAAGCATCATTTCTGAAAAGGGCTTGGTTATCCTCTGTGAGATTTTTTATGTTTCTTTTGTCTGTGGTAAATGGGCCTGATGTAACTAATAGGTATATAAGATGGGCATATACATTTGATGTGACTGCAGCCAGAGTACAATTCGTGGCTGGTTTTCACAGTGCAAGAGGTGCTGGGCGAAGAGCAGGGTTCCTAGAAGAGGCCTATGAACATGATAGGCTGGGAAATAATGTTGCTTGCAGACACTGGGGGTTTGGAAGGGAAGTTTGTTTCATTCAGCTGTAGTCTCCAAGAGCTTTCCCTTATCAAAGTGGTGAAATAAAGCTATGCAATGTTAAAGGTGAAAGAGCCTGCCAGGCCAAGTCACGGCAGAACTGGAATTGTAAGTAAACAAAATGGTAGCAATGAGCATGGGGAGAAAGATAGGAATTTGAGAGTAGAACTTCCCTGGAAATATTTCAATCGAGACTGATGGAGGAAGTTTTTTCACCCCTATGATAAAAAAAAAAAAAAAGCTATAAGCTTTAACCCAAAAGAAATAATTCATTGCAATCCTCTGCCTTGTGCTATCAAAGAGATAAGACTTAGATGATTACATTGGCTCCTTCTGGCTTCATAATTTATTTTGCAAAATGATGGGGGGTAAATGAGAGATTAGCAGCTCTCATGGGAGTAGAAAGAGGGCTTTTCCATGACTGGCACTTTGTAACCTCTCTCTGAAAGTGTCTTTTTCAATCTTTGTGCCTCTTCTTTTTAGATGATTAATATTTCTATTGATTTTGTTGTCAGAGGGCCATCTTTTAGCTTTTTTCCTCTCAGAGCAGGGAGAGGACTGTTCAGTTACCCTCCAGGGAATTCCTCTCAACTTTTTTTTTTTTTTAACTTCAGTAATTGTTTCCTTTATTATTTTGTCCAACACCAAAGTTTCTGGAATCACAAAATTACTGACTCAGGTTTCTGTTAATTCCTTGTAAAGTTAGAGACTTTCATACATATGTATCCTTTAAATTGCAAAATCTGAGGAAAGAAGTGGAACCAAGCAGTTGGTGGTGTGGATATTTTTCATGTTGAATATACTATGAACTTATTTTGGGATAGAGGAGGCTTGGCTTATGTTTCCAGTATTTGTTAACCTTTTATAGATGGAATTATGAAACCCTACATACTTCACATTGAGGGAAACAGCAACAGCATGCTATATAAAAGAAAGTGGGTGATGTCAAAGCAGGATTCAAAATGATCTTGCTGGCAAGCTTACTGAGTTGTGAAGAGCTCTCTGCAAATTTTAGTGTGTCTGGAATTAGTAATCAACAGCAAAGGTCAGTGGGGTGGCTGGGGGCCGTGGCACACGGTGTATGAGGAAAGCTGGAGGAGGGTAGGCTTGTTCAGTCTGCAGAAGAGAAACAGGGTGGGGGGCAGTGTTTCACCAGCCAGAGGGGGTTTGTAGAGAACACAAACCTTCTCAAAGGTGCACAGTGGAAGGGCAGCATACACAACAGGGAAAATTCCACTTGTGGGTAAGGAACAGCTTTGTTACCGTGATTGTGGTTAAAGCTGGGAGAGATGCCTTGGAGTCTCCATCCTTGGACCCCTTAAAACCCTGATGGAACAGGGTGCGGGGATCCACCTTTGAGGTCAGTGTAGCTCTGAGCAGGAGATTAGACTCTGTGACCTCCAGAGGTCCCTTCCAAGTTAAATTATGTTTTCTTAAGGCATTACAGATTTGTCCTGTAAGGATAGAAATCCCTTCCCTTTATTTCCTGCTTATTTCTAGAAGCTGAATCTGTAATACAGAAACCTTAGTTTAAATTGGACAATTTTATTCCGACGTTTATCTCATTTTATGAGATGTTGTTCAGAGCTGGGCAGCAAGATGAGGAAAGGACTGAAACCTGTCTTTAGCACCTACGGTGCACTGGTGACATTCCTTTTCCATGGAAAGGAAGCTCTGTGGGTTACTACAAGGTGTAGTGCTAAGGATTATAGCCATCTAGTTTCTCCTATTTCTCTGGTTCCCAACCTTCTGAATTAGAATATGAAATTTGGAGCTGATGCTCAGCCTCACTTTTTTTTTTTCCTCCCTTTTGGTTAGGAGCCGGGGATGTGTGTGGGAGGCTTTTTTCTCCCCCTCCCTTTTCTTCCTTGTATCACTCCAAAATAGTTCTCTCTAAACTCTACAAATACTGCCAGGAGAAAATTTGGCATGTGTGTGTAATTTAACTGTTCACTTATTCCTAATTGACAAGAATATGCCTTCAAAAATACTAAGAACATTCTAATTTTGCAGTTTGTTGTTAGGTTTATTTTGTATCTAATTTGTGACTAATTGGTTATACCATATGATAACACTCTTTTGAAATCAGATGCCTCCCTCAATTTTTTTTTTAATTCTTTTTTAATTTTGTTAATTTAAAGGAACTTTTCTGCTTGGCTGCTGGTGTTTTCTGGACACTTCTATTAATGTTTGAGCCTAGTAAGGGCAGTAGGTCTTGAGTTCATAGCTGAGGTTCACTTAGCAGATGGCCTTCCTTGGCTTACTTGCTGGTTTTCCTCCCCCTCTCTTCCCTTCTCTTGAGAGAGATCTCGGTGCTCATGGCTGTTA
Organism: Chloroceryle amazona; assembly: GCA_027560015.1. Classification (NCBI taxonomy): domain Eukaryota; kingdom Metazoa; phylum Chordata; class Aves; order Coraciiformes; family Cerylidae; genus Chloroceryle; species Chloroceryle amazona. The sequence goes on from JANHFX010005613.1 coordinate 55,398, forward strand.
ACTTGCGAAAACTGGATCCTACTGGTTTAAGCCCTTGTGCATCCAAGCTGAGAATGCTCATGTTTATTCTGAGCAGTTGTCCTGATGCACACGGTTTTATTCCTTCTTCAACCTCCTTGTTTTCTTCCTTCCAGGAAATTTTTCCCACCGTTCCAGGTTGCCCCTTAGGCTAGTCAAACACCCATGCAGCTTTTCAGAGGTGAGCAGGTAGGAGCTCGGTGTTGTGGTCGTTTGGGTTTTTAAGAATGAACAGCCTAATTTTCATATCTCCCCAATACTATCTGTGTGCTTCAACTTCACTGTTGTCACATGTAGTGCCCCTGATATACTTGAGCCCTCACCATTTCCTTTTCAGGGCATGTGGTTCCAGATATCCCTTAAACTGGGCCATAAGTTAGTTCCTTTCTTTGTGATCGAGTGGACTGAGGCTTCAGGCAGGGGTTGAAGGAGTGCACTTAGTGGCTCTCGGGGATAGATGCCAAAGAGCTTCCTCTGAATCTTCACCTCTCTTCCCCCCATTTCCTTGGGGTGCAGTAGATACTGCAACTGTGCTAACCAGAGTAGAGTTTCCTTTTTGTAGCTCAAGAGCCATTTTTTTCCAAGCATTATAATTTTACGTGAATTTAGTTCTTTCCTGGATAGAACCATTAATATCACTCATCTTTTTTCTTCTTTTTTTTTTTTTAATTCCATTTTCCATCTTCCACAATTTCTTTGTTGCAGTGCTGGTAAAAACTTCCCAAATGGCTTATAAAAGAAAAATAAAACCTTTCTCAGTGCAGAATTTCCCACAAGAGTGAAACCTAAAGTCTTGACCCCTGTTTCATAGCTCAGCATAGGGATCCTTAAAAGGTAGGTTAGTCATCATTCTCCAGGGGCAAGTACGTGAAGTGCTAATACTGTGCTCGGGCACATTTGGGTTCAGAAATGTAAAGCTGACACGTACCACTTTAAGACAAACTTCTTAAATGAAATCTTAGTGTTCAGGAGGAGTTCATGGGACACGCTTGCTTTAGCATGCTTGAACAGCTCTTTGCTGCATCACACCTGCTTCTCCCACCACCATCCAGCTTTGCAGCAAATGGCAAAAACGTGACATCCTGAACTTTCCTATTGAGCAATAAATTCCATCCTGTTTAATGAAGTACAAACAGAGATCTCCTGCTGATCACGGTTTTCTTTGCTTGAAATTAAAGGGGTCTTTTTTTGTTTATTGTACAAAACTTGCAATGTTATTTTAGTGAGCCAACAGTCTAACTGCTTTATCCTTTACCAGCCTGAAGTGCTCTGAACTATTTAGTAATAACCGGACCATTCTACAGAAAGTGCTATCTCAAAACAAACTCAAGTATAGCCTTACCCAGGAAAGCCATGGAAACCCATTTATTTTTTTGTTCTTCAGCTGGAAACAAATGTTCTGTTCTCATACCATGCAAAACTGGAATAGATTCAGGTCAGGCAATGAATACTCATTCCTTGAGACTCCTTGACAGTTTTAACTACAGTCACTCCCTCTCCAGCCCACTCTGTTCACTTCTAACTATGAGAATGGGAATTCTTTCATCTTTTGGGAATTGCACTTGCACTTCTCTGAGCCTCGATGGATAAAAGTCTGTTAAAACTTCATCTAAAGTGGAACACATTTGGTATGTGAATTGTATTCTTGGGTTTTGTGATACAAAAATAACAGTGCTCACCAAAAATGGCTTTTGCTGGGATTTTTTTTTTTTCTGGGTTATTGTGGGCACTTTTATCCTAATCTCTGTATTACTAAATTTGTTATGGGGGATATTAATCCAGGTGAGTCATGGTAGATCAGCAAGGCTTCCTTGGCTATGATCTAAAATGTCACTGATAAAGCCTAAAACCTTTTCCTTAGGCAAAATGCAGCCATCCCCTAGTCTGCAGTGGATGCCATTCAGTCATGTGCAAACAGACACATAATGCCTTCCTCTCTGACCTTCACCAAACATCTGATTAGAAATCTGTTTAGTACGTTAGCAACTGTTTTCCTAGAAACCCAAGAAATGCCCATAGAGAGTGTTTGTGTAAACTACCAGGCATGGAAAATATTACATAATTTATTTTGTTTTACTAGTCCTTAAGTCAGGATGTGGCCTTACACCCAAAGGAGACTAAAAATCAGTTATTTGCTTTATTCATTTCAAATTTGTCCTTCTCTCGCCTGTGTACGATTTGAGGGTTCAAGTGGCAGCATAGGAGTTGAGAAGGCTGTATTGTACTGAACAAAATGAGGGCTGTTCTCCAAAACCCTGTTCCCTGCTACACAGGGTCCATCTATACTGAAGGAAAAAGAATAAGTAACAACAGATTAGTTGTGCAGGGAACCACAAAACACATTGCCTATATGGAAGATTCAGGCCTCCTCTCAACATTGAGTTCATCTGCTGCTGGAAAGGTCTCCCCTCCCCCTGCAGTGTTGTGTGAACCAACACCTTCCCCCCCCCCCCTTTACAATGTTTGTTACAGAGGTTTCATGTGCTGGAGCTGGTTGGATATTTTTCTCATTAAAATTTATGTTTTGAATAGTTACCGGGTCAGCAAAGTAGCTAAAAAAAAAGAAAGAGGATTTAGCAGAGAGTCTAAGCCAGCCATTTACAAGTAAATCTCTCAGGGTCTCTAACCACTAGTGAATCTAACTATCACTTTGATTTGAAGGGAGATTAAGGATTAGAAATATTTTATAAATCTATTTTTAGCTTCAGTGCTGTTATACAGAAGTGAAGGATTCAGTGCAGTCTTTTCACCCTTTCTTCCTTCCCGCAGCAGTCTGGAATGATTTAGTTGGATAGACTGAAAAATGTTCAGTGTCTCTACTCTGTCCATACCCAGTGCCTGCAACAGCTGTCAGTGGTGTGGCCAGTAATGCCTTGGTACAGAAGAAATTTTGTTATCAAAAATGGAGCTGTGGAAAGAAAGGGTGTTCCTGGGAAACTTTTGATTCGTACAAATCGTGGATGGTTATTTTCAGCTTTTGTGGCTCTTTGTCTTAAACCGAGTCCAAGTACTTGTGCCCTGGTTCCCATCGAGAGTGGCCTCTGTGGGGTACTGCAAGTCCTTGACCCATCGCTCCTGACTTGCTCTTTTGTCCGGCAGAGAAACATCCCTTGCTGTGGTTTGCTGTCAACCTCCTAGACACAGGGATTTCAAATGACAGAAGCTGCCAGGGTGAGGCTATGTAGGGGGTATTGTTTGGATACAAGGTGATGGACCTGCCTTCTCCTACTGTATGTGTGTTTTGCCTTTTCCAAACTTCTGGGGAGCCTGTTCTAGTAGTGAGTGACTTTGCAGGATCTCTGTGAAACTGTCACAGAAAAGCTCTCTGGATGCACAAGCAGCATCCTTCAGTTCCTCCAGGGCACTGCACCTTTTCCTGCCTTCCCCTCTGTCATCTCCACCAGCTGCTTGACCCATTTTGCTCTGCCAAGTAAATTCAGTTCAGTCACAAAGCAAAACTGGGGTTGGGGAAGGCGTGATGACCCCCATTTCTCTGCAAACCGTCATCATTTGGTGCTTTTTTAAATATCAGAAATAAAATTCAGAAATTAGGTGTAAATGTTAATGAAACTTAAGCTGGGCTAAAGGTGCTGAGGTTTGCCTACAAACGCCATCTGGATATCTGTCAGCACAGTGTTTGTATTATTCTTTCAACCTGCTGTAAACAATTTCAATGGCTTCTGGATTTCCCCTTGATATACAAATGAATCTGCAGTGCTGATGCTCCCTTTGATTCTCCATATCAGTTCTGATGCCAAATGAAAACAAAACTCCCTTCTGTTTAATAGCCTGACTGCGTCTCTGCTCCTGTGCAACTAGTCCTGACAGGGAAGGAAACCAACCCTCTCTCTGCCACCAGCCTTCAGCACAGTGTGTTGTCAAGTCGGAGTGCAGAAAGTCAAGGTGGAGACCTGATCCTTGAAACCTGTCTTCAAGGCATCAGCTCTGGCACCCTGGGCAAGGCGAAAAAGCAGGGCAGAAGATGAATTGCAGCTTGCCCCTTCCACAGCTTTGTGTAAAGCCTTTGAACCCTTGCCCTAAGGGGAGCCAGGGTGCCCCTGCAAGGCAGGGGGCTTCCAACAATGCACTCCTTGTGCTGGCTGGCTTCTCCACACGCTGCGGCATCTGGGATTATCCTGTGAATTGCCTGGTGAGAAGGAACCCCCTTCTGGTGTAAGAATGATTTCCTACTCTTGGTGATGGATGAAGCTGAAATAAAGCAGTTTAATTTTTAGAAAACTATCGACCCTGAAAGGATTGAGCTATTATTTTAATTAATGTAATGAGCAAACACTACTTGGAAATCATTAAAAGAACATACACACAGCTCCCAATCCTGCTGTCTGACATGTATTGATGAAACTTTTCTTGAACCAGAGGGATGCAGGTTAATTTTTCCTGCTAAATTGGTGGCAGCGTGGGCAAGACGTTTTGCTGTTGCTTTGTATCGCACTTCCCGTCACCAGGAAATTCGTAGTCAAATACAGGCTATTAGTATAAGTGTGGGTGATTGTTGCGAGTGAGCATTCATAATGATCTCCTCACAGGGATTTGAAATCAGAGTTGGCAGAATCAATTTCAGCTATACCATTTTTCCTTAGGAATGCTGACCTGTTGAAACTATTGCAGGTCCACATTAAGGTTCTGAAGGGTGAGGGGGGGCAGTTTGTATCAAAGAGCTTCTCAGATGCATAATGGAAAGTAGAAAAGAAAATTGTACTGTACAGTAAGTGGTGTTTTAAAGTTTCAGCATATATAAGATACACATGCTCATGCATTTCCTGCCCTGCTGGATTTGAAGCTGTGGCTTGAAATTTGCTTCCCATGTTCATGTGTTCCCTGACTGTAAGGGTATATAATCAGCTGCTCTGCCTCAAGGATTATATTTGGAGCAGTTGATTTTTTTTTTCATGTGTATACAGCTCTGACTGCAGTAGAAAGATGGGGTTTGTAGCAGGGATGTGGGAGGCCAGATTCAAACTGCTAACTCAAATGAAACAAGAGGGGCAGTGTGAACTCAAGTTGCTCACCAAGATGTAGGGTTGTCCAACCCTAGTTGGTGGCACTGAGCGAGCACGATGCAGGCATCCATTCTGTGGGGATCAGAGCACTGGGAAAGTATCTCAGAAAAATTCTGCTGCAGAAAAGAAAGAAATTAAATCTTCAGATCTGTATGAAGGGTGGAAAAGTTTAGCCAAGTTTCAGAATAGAGAACTATTCTGTACGCTCCATGAAGCAGGTTTCATAGAAAGTATAAGATGCTTTGGAAAGAGGCTGCTGGAAAAAAATGGACAAGCAAATGGCTAACGTAAGGTGAAATACAGATGAGTATCAGGCTGGCAAACACAGAAAAAAACCCACTTTCTATTAGGGTAACAAATTTGTAAAATAACACAGCAAGGTTTTTGGGGGGACCACTCACGTGGTTCTCCTTAGTATAGATGTTGCTCAGTTGATAGGAGCTGGAGCTCTGTGCATTGCCCAGAGCCTCATGATGGGCAGGGTTCTGAATCTCACCATGCTTCGTGTTGCTCAGTGACAGCAGGAGGCAGGTGATGAAGATGGCACGAGCTGATCTGTAAGATGCATTGTGTCATTTCATTGTCTTTACATCACGTGTGCAGTGCTCACACATGGTTTTCTCAAGGAGAGAGCCAAAACTAGTGAGATAGCACTAAAGTGTCAGAGGAACTGTTTAATGAGGGCTGACACCCTCAATAATTATGGACCTGAAGGATGAAAATGAAGAAAGTTTAGGATATTTTTTCTGGGAAAAAAAATCTGATTATTATTGCATTGCCCTGTTGCCTTTACCTGTAAAGAAAGAGTTGTCATATTCTAACTTTTTTCAGTAAGAAGTGGAGCTCTGCTCTAAGCCTAAGGTAGATGACCCAACACTTACTCTTTTGCCCTCACTTCTCTCCATCAATGCTGCTTGAGTTTGGCCATGAAAGTTCAATCAGCTTTAATAAGGGGAATAAAAATCTCGTTTTCAGACAGATGTTGGAAAGCAGAAACATGTTAGAAAGCTTGATCTGATGAGCTGTACATATGGTTCAACTTTTCGGTAGAAAATGCAATTAAATTGTCTGGCGATCACGGATTAGCCCATAGTGCTTCTTCGTGCAAGATCATAGCACGGTCTTAAGTGTGTGGTTTTGATATTTCTGGTATACGTAAGCTGCTAGCACTGTAGCTTTTCTGTTGTGAACGATTGGTATCTGGCTCAGTTTATTGACTAATTACACTTTTTTCACTGATCGCTAGAGTGACGTGCTATGTGGTCATAGGTAAACTCATCCTCTATCAGTACTCTTGGAAGAATGCTTTTTAACTTTCATTTTTCTCAATAGTAACTCCAAAGGTTTGGGGTTTTTTAATGGTAGAAGAAAAAGTCACTGAGTACCATAGAATTATTTTTTTTACTGTATATTTCATACATTTTTATGAAATTTTGGTATGAAGTAATGCAGATAAAAAGGAAGGAAAGGACCTTTTTTAGGAGAGGATTGCTTCAAGAAGTGCAATTCTTGTCATTTCAGCTGTGGATATCCTGTGTCCTTGCCCTTCTGCTCCCTGTGTTCAGAAATCTCAGCTGAAATTGTCATTTTCCTGAAAGGAACATTAAGCTTTTTCAATACTTTGTGATAACTCTAGCAAAGACTTTGTCTTTTCACTGGTTTGGGGTCTGAGTTGCTTTTAGCTTGGGATGTCCCAGTTTTCTGGTCGCTAAGCATCATCTGTCTCTCTTCTAGCTATCTACAGGACCCAATTCTAAGTGTCTGAAACTCAAATATCCTTTCTCTCCATCCATGGCATCTTCACAGTCTTAAGTCTGTGTGCTAACACAAACTGCTCAGTATCGATTGAGTTTCATTATTCAAGGAATAACCTTTTTTTTTAACTGAAAGGATTAACAGTGTTTCTCTTAATCCCAGGGGTAGATTTAAGATCACCTTGTTCTAAAACTAAAGCTCTTTCACAGAAATTTAAAGCACAGAATTTCTCAGGAGCATTTGCAGCTGCTAACGTTGGTTTGTCTGCTGTGCTTAGGAATCAGTGTGTAATAACATACCTTGTGATAATCCAGCAGCTGGGAAGTCCGTGTGCATCCAGAGACAAGTCGGCGGCCAACCACTCTGATAATTACCACTTCCCAGCCCCTTCTGTGAAAGGGCTGCAAAATGGAATTGGTGCAAAAATGGCTTTCAACCGGAGATGCCCCAAACCAATAATAGTGAGAAGGTTTCACTAGAAACACATATAGGATAAAATATTCAATAGCATTTCAGAAAGCATTAGCAAGGCAAAGTACAACTCTTTAAGTCATGAATTATCGTTTACAAGGAGAAAAAAAAAATCCCCTAAGTGTTCTTCTAAAAACACTTTTGAAATTAAACCACCCCACGTGTAGTCTGTACCATTTATTTTCTGTTGAGCTGTTTTGGGCAGGGCTGCCTTACTAACTGGTTTTGTTTGGCTCTCAGCAAGCTGGCAGACATATTACAGGAGAGTAAAAATTGGCCGGGCACTCTGTTTCTTTCTACCTTTTTGGATTCAGCTACAATAATTTGAACTGCCAGAAAGGGTTTAGATGGCACTCACCTTATTTAAGGTAATGAAACAAAATACGTGTGACGGAATGCATTCGAGAGAGCCGAGGCAGATGCATATCTTGCTTAGATCTGCATTTTAGATTTATCGCCTTTGTTGCCTTCTTGAGTAGCAGTGGAAAGTAAAGGAGGTGGCAGTGCTGAAGCAGTATGCTCCTGCTCACCATGCAAGTTCACCCACCTTTTGAGCTCACCCTCTTCCTTTTCTTGGTAACGCTTCAGCACATGCTGTGAACATGTGCCAAAATGCTCGCTCTTAAAAGCTGCTTTCATTCATCTTGGGCTGTTAGCAAGGGCTTTGTCTGCTTCCTAGATAAATTGCACAACTCTTGAAGCAATGTCCTCTTGTACTGGAAAGCAGACAAATGATTCTGACAGAAACCCAGTTTCCTTCATAGAGAGTGAGTGGAGATGGCTTACCTCATGCAGAATATGGGTGTCAGAACACCTTCTGCTTCTCAACTGAGGCAATGATAGAAACGTGGCTGCTGATCCTAAACAAACAAAAAGAACTTAGAAATATTTGCTTGCTACAAGCTACTTTGCATGCTTGGTAGATATTCCAATGTTATGCTCCAAAAATTGTCATCCATAAGCTACTACATGTATTTCATTAAGGTGATTTTCAGATCATGTATTATTTTGGCTCTATGCTTGTTTCAAATTCTCTTTAATATAGTTTTAGCTGTAGCATAAATGTACCTAACATCAAATACTCTTTGATGGGAGACTTCAGTTGAAAAAAACAGATCTACTGTGTAATTAAGGAGTTTCTTTGGAAATCGTCTTCATTTCAGTTTTGAATCACAGAATGGTAGGGGTTGGAAGGGACCTCTGGGGATCACCTGGTCCAAGCCCCCTGATAAGCAGGGTCACCCAGAGCAGGGTGCCCAGAATGGCATTGTCCAGGCTGGCTCGGAAAGTCTCCAGAGAAGGAGACTCCACAGCCTCTCTAGGCAGCCTGTTCCAGGCTCTGTCACCCTCACAGTAAAGAAATTTCTCCTCATGTTGAGGTGGAACTACTTGTGTTCTAGTTTATGTCTGCTGCCCTGCTGCCCGTTGTCCTATCACATGGCACCACTGAAAAGAGACTGGCCCCATCCTCTTGACACCAACCCTTTAGGTTTTTATAAGCACTGATAAGATCCCCTCTGCCTTCTCTTCTCCAAGCTAAACAGACCCGGGTCTCTCAGCCTTTCCTTGTAAGAGAGATGCTCCACTCCCCTAATCATCTTTGTAGCCCTCTCCAGTATCCCTGTTTCTCTTGACCTGGACACAATAGTCAGATGAGGCCTCACCAGAGCAGAGGAGAGAGGGAGAAGGACTTCCCTCAACCTGCTGGTCACACTCTTCTTAATGCACCCATATGTGTTATCTAATTTGTTCCAGAAGTGAACTTGTTTTTCAGGTTTTGCTTGTGATGGCTGATGGTCAGAGCTATAATAAATTTAATTCCTTCTTAATTTAAACACTTCTTAAATACATAAGCTACGTTACTGTCTGCAGCAGGCATTTACAATCCAAAGGGATAGTACCTTTCCCAAGAAAATAAGTCTTTTTAATCACATAGAAGAACATCAACCTCCTTTTCATTGCTGCTAGATAAATGTAGGGAGCTATTTGAGCAACAGGTACTCCTGTCATTTGAGTGCAGTACTTCAGTAGGTTCACTCTGAGGGAGAGGAGAATCTCTGCTAGAGATTGTAAACCACATGTGTATTCAGCAAGCAAATGAGATCGGAGCTTTGAAACAGTAAGCTGCTCTGTAATGCACAGACAACGTGTCCGGATCCTGAGCCCAGGCTCTGAAGTTTCTCTAGACATTGATGAAAATGTTGAACTCAGATATGTTTATTCAGCCTCGTGTAAAGGCCTGGGAGCTACTAAGAACTGACTGGGCTGCTGACTCAGTCATTGTTCCTGGTTTTCACAGCTCCTCCCATTCAGTTAATTAAAAAACCTGTTCCTGAACAGGAAACAAAAGCACTTTTTGTACAGAATTGATCTATGTACATTTTCAAGATTTCTGCTCCGTGAATGCACTTTTTCTTTAGCTTTGTTCACTGCAGCGCCAGTGCCTGCCAGGGGCGGTCCTTCCAACCCAACTGTCCTCCTCGGGTGGAATATTTCACTGCACACCGTCCTACACTCGTGCTGGGGCTGATGGAGCATAGGACAGGGTCAGAACCTGAAAGGCACAAAAGGCTGCAAAGCAATGAATGGTGCTAAAGTCAGGCTGCAGAACTGGGGGTACTCAAGTGGGAGTAGCAGGAAGAAAAACATCAGTCAGCAAAAGAGCAGAAAGCATAAAGGGTGGTGGGTTTGCAGCTGAAGAAAGTGTCTTTGCACTGTGGCAGAAACACTAAGAGCTTGAGTTTTGGTGAGTGTGGACTTTGAAGCTTTTGTAAAATAAATAAATAAAAGCTGTTACTCAGTAAGGCAAAGTTAAAGATTAAGCTCAGCAGTTGGCTGCTGTTATTTTAGCAAAAGCTTCAACTTGCCAAGAAATAGAAGAACGTGTGTGAAGTTGTTTGGAAAAGCCACTCTCATTCTATCAATTTTGTTTTTCCAAGAGATGGCTACCAAATCCAGAAAGCTGTGTCTGGTGTAAATCCACAAGGCGTTTGTTGTCAGTATCTCTGCAATCCATGTGATCACCAAAAATATGCTTTTGCACATCTTAACTTTCTTCCCTAGAATTACAACTCTTTCCAGGGTTTTTTAATCAACAAAGTGAAGTAACGTGACTCGGAGCAGGCCCGATGCAGAGGTTGGAACCTGGCAGTTCCTAAACTGCAAGTTTGCTTTCTTCAATGCAATCAAATTTTGGTCCTCTTTCCAAATCAGCTGTTCATCTAAGAACAAAGCCTTTCATCTGTCAGTGTAAGGTACCTGAAGAGTGGGTGTCAACCAGAAGGGGACGGTCTCCTTTCAGTGGTGCCCTGTCACAAACTGGAACATGGGGAATTCCACCTCAACATCAGGAAAAACTTTCCTGTGAGGGTGATGGAGCTGGAACAGGCTCCTCAGAGAGGCTGGGGAGTCTCTCTCTCTTTGGAGAATTTCAAGACCTGCCTGGATCTGTTCCTGTGTGGGCTGCCCTGGGTGACCCTGCTCTGGCAGGAGGTTGGACTCGATCTCCAGAGGTCCCTTCCAGTCCCTACC
>JANHFX010005614.1:0-18287 GCA_027560015.1 Chloroceryle amazona
TTCCCTTGTTCCCTTGTTCATGTTCGTCTTCAGATTTGCTTTGTGGATTTATACATGGAGGAGTTTCTTCTGTAGTGATTCAGAATCTTCCGCAAAATCCAAGCCTGCTACGCTGTGTCACCAGCAGAGACCCATATTAGGCTCTTGAGATAAGCAAAACTAAGCTGTGCTTTTCCAAGTAAACGTTATCTGTCTGCTTCATGTTAAGTCAGACAATCTGGATTAAAGTTTGTCAGAACCCCTTGATTTCCTAAAATTCTGTTAAGTGCTATGTGATGAAACAGAATAATTAATCAACTTGAAGTCTAATACTTGTTTTCAGGCTTTTGTGTTTGCAGTAGACTAGAAGTTACTGTGAGTGATAGAAGCAACTTCGAACACTTTTTAACAAGCCTTAACTGCACAAGGCAATACTCAGGCTAGTAGGTGGAAGAAGTGAGTGTTGGCTGTGTATAAACAGCATTGCCAGTATTTTCACTGCTTCTCTAAACTTTCCAGAGCTATCCTGTTTAAATGTAGCTCCACCCATAGCCACGGATGGTTAACTGCCTCAGAAAAAAAAAAATCAAGTATGCCCCAGCAGGAAGGGAGCCTTTGATGACTAAGAAATGCACGCAGAGGATTGGAAATTCCAGAAGTGCTGTCGTGTTTGGTTTAAAAATCTCCAAGATGAAAACAGCTTTGGGCAGTAAAATGTCTGAATGTTATTACTGGTGTCTTCAGGGGAGAAAAGCAGTATAGTACAATACAGTACAGTTTCTGCTTTGGCTACTTTTATGCTGTTACTTCAGTTTATCTGTTTTTACTACGCAAGTGTTGCTCATGGCACTTTACAAACAGGAAGCAATCTAGATTGATTGTAGAGAAGTATAAACATGCAATTAAAGTCTTTAATTTGAACAGTCAGTCGCATTGCGTTGAGCCCGTCTCCTAGTTCCTTTGCCTCCTTACTTCTGAAACAGGAACACTGTTTTCCTTTGGTCACAGTTCATTTAGAAAATGTAAAACCATTCCAGTATTTGGTGAGAGCTAGGGCAGCAAATTTACTTTCTCTTAGAAATTCTCAGGAGAATGCTTACATTTTCCTTCATGGGAAACGCTTCATGATATGCTAATGTTCACAAGTAAAGCAGCAGCAGAGCATTATCAAAGTTATTTGAGAGAGCTGATGTATCTTAACTAGATTCACAATGCTCAGCATAAGTATGAGCAGAAAGTTTCCAAACCTGTTTGCACTTCAACACTGTTTCCTCTTCCAGATGATACTCTCTTCATGGGACTTGACACACTGAAAAGTATATTTAGACTTTTTGTATATATTCTGCTGAATCAGTTTTTCCAAATGTACTTGCTTTTTGTCTTTTAGATTTTAGAATGCCATGTTTAAAATAAAAGCAGTCTTTCTTACCTGCTAGGAGAAAAGTGTTGCTTTCCTTTCTAGTTAGAGCAAGTGTTTAGATGCAGGAGAAAGTCTAATACTGTAGTGACTGTAGGAAAATTTGAATTTATTTTTCAAATCTTAAATTTCAGTTAAAAAGATAAAGGTCTTTTATACAAATGAGTCCACAGTCTGAATTAAACTCAGTGAAAAATGTCTGGTTTGTAACTGATGCAGATACTACACTTGGAGACTGTGGATATGTTTGAGACATAAAGGTGTTTTTCCAGACCTTCTTGGTCAAAATGCATGTCAGTACTGCACTGTGTGTGCTCTCCTTTCTCTACTGCATTGACTTCAAGTGACTTGGTGTAGGCCTATAGATGTTAAAGGAACAGTTAGACTTAGTGAAAATGTTGCACCATTATTGCATACTTTACTGTGCATTTGTCTGAATGTACAGTCTAAATCAAGGCCATACTGTAGTTCTTTTGCCAATACTGCAGTAAACAACTCAAACCTGGTAGTAGAGCTGCAGTAAAATTACTCTTGAAATAGTCTCCACTGTAGCATAGGTTGACAGGAAAACATGGCTTTATTTTTTCTTGTACTGTTGTAAGCATGTAGTACATTTGGTCATAACAGCACTCTTTGATCTCTATGCCTGCACTTAAAAGAGTAACAGCTGTGTAGGGGCAAACAAAGCCTGTGAAATGTTGTGTTGGTTTTGTTTTGTTTTGTTTTTCTCCCCTCTAACAAAATTGACTGTCACAAGTAAAGAAGTGTTCTGTTGTGAGTCCTTAGCAAGTATCTTCTGCTGGTGGAATGTGGCATGTCTGCATAACACAAGTAAAATGTGCCTTTTCCCAAAGCTCCCTTAGTGCCTGCTGCTTCATTTTCTTGTCAATACCTTTATGAAAGGCAACCCAAAAGAATTCTTCAGTATAATCTGGGATGAGATGCTTCCAAATGAGGATTTTCAGGCTCTAGTAGTCAGTGTAGCAAAACTGATCTAGCTGCTAATGTGGACAAGTACAGCCAATAGTGAAACTCTTGTGAAAAGAAACAAGACTTGTTGCCTGGTGGGCAATAAACCCAATTCTCAGAACTTGGGAGAAACATTGCTTGTTTATTTTGGGGTTGTGCAAGGCTGGGTGGTCATGCCCAGATCAAGTCCACCAAACAGGATTCTCTGTGCTATATTTATATGTAAACAAAGTTGGTAATTTCCAAGTCCACCACCTTTATGATGAACTGTAATAGAACTGACTTTTACTACTGTGTATGCTCAGAGGGGTGGTCCTCACCTAGACAAGGGTCTTTTTGATCTGTGGGCATGATTTTTAGTGTTTTGAAGCTAGTTCATCTAAGGATACATGAGCCTTGAGTTCTGACAGGCTGTCAATACACAATTAAACAGTCTCTTCAAGGCCCAGTTTCTCCAGGATGTCCTTGTTCAAGGATACTAAATATTTATTCTTCTGATTAGCAGTATTAACATCTTGCCATAATACTGTGCTAGCTATGTTTTAGAACTAGTCTTCCACAAAGCTGGTAAAACTTAGCCAGAGTCTGCGTACACAGGGGAGCCCTCACAAAGCCAGTGGGCTACAGTGACTTTCTTCACCTCTAAGGGTTGAAGTAGAGAAAATCTCCCAGATAGGAAGCAGGGGGATGAACAGCTTCTCCATGAGTGGAGACCTGAAGCTTGCTGGAGCTCGTGCTGTGCAGCACCACCAGCATTGCCTGGCCTGTGTGGCAGAGCAAGCAGTAACTGTATGGTTTGTCAGGCTGGACTGAGGCACCGATGATGCATGTTAATCCCAGCAGAAGAGGCTTGCGTGTGTGTGGGTGCGTGTTCGGGGGAAGCTGGCTTTAACCTGAGGCAGAACCAGGGAACTGAGTCATCATGTGGCCCTACAAATACTTGTTCTAGCCACCAATGAGCAGAGAGCACTGAAATAAGAGGCTTGATGATTTTTATTTTTTTTTTTTGTCAGGAATCTAGGTGCTGAGTTAATATGTAATGTATAAGACTCACTTTGCTGCTGAGGAATATGGCACACACCTTCTTTTATGATGACAGGCTGAAACAGCTGGGCTTGTTCAGCCTGGAGGAGAGAAGGCTCTGGGGAGACCTTAACAGCCTAGCAGTACCTGAAGGGGACCTACGAGAAGGCTGGGGAGGGACTTTTTGCAAAGGCCTGTAGTGATAGGATGAAGTGTAATGATTTGAAACTGGAAGAGGGTAGATTTAGATTGGAAATAAGAAGGAAGTGCTTCATTCTGAGGGTAGTGAGAGCGTGGAACATGTTTCCTAGGGAAGCTGTGGATGCTCCATTACTGGATGTATTCAGGTCCAGGTTGGACGGAGCCTTGAGCAATCAGGTATAGTGGGAGGTGTCCCTTCAATGGCAGGGGGGTTGGAACTGGATGATCTTTAAGGTCTCTTCCAACCCAAATGATTCTGTGGTTCCTTTGTTGCCTCAGTCTTCATTTCCTTTGAAGAAATGAAGGCAGAGCCCTTTGTTCTGCCTTCATGTTGCTGTTATCTGCCCTTGTACAGTGAGGCCCCCCTTGCTGTCCTTCATTAATTTGTCTGCTGCTGTCTTCTGGATACACAACATTTTGAGAGAGGGGATGAAGGAGAGATGGTAGACTTGCACTGCAACAGTTGGGTAAGTGCATTTGGCAGGAAGATGTTTTCAGTACCTGCAAATGCATAACAGCTGCTGGAAGAACAATGGAAGACAGAAACTTTTAAACTTATGGTTGAAAATGTAGAAGACAGAATAATAAAGAAAATACAAATACACAGGTACTTGTTTCATTGGAATGAGGTCAGATGTCTTGGAGGCAACCTGCCAAAATCCTTCTGAAGTAAGGATGACAGGGAGGCACCAAAATGAGGAAGTCTGTGGTGCAGCAGACTGTTGTTTCCGCACAGGTATCTGGATAGATAGTTTGGAATATATTTTTGAATCGCCACAGCTTGCTGTAAAGAGTTGGGGCAGACCAGTAACTATAAGCTCTAGAAGTACAGGTAATTTCAGGGTTTTATTAAGTTAAATGGGAGAAAAAAATAGTTATGCTTGACTAAGAATGTCACAGATATGCTGCCTTCCTTATTAGAAAAGTATGCACAAAATGGTTCAGTCTCTCCTGATTACAGCATGAGCAGTGGACTAAAGAGAGTCTAATTGATTTTCTTACACTTGTCACTTCACTTATAAAAGAGTCATCATGTACGTTTTGTAAATTGTAGGGATTTGAGTGATCACATGAGACTAAAGCAATAACATTTGGCATTTCTTTATTTCTGTCTTCCACATCTGGAGTCAGAAAAAAACCCAAATTCATAACTGATGTACTTATGCTTATTCTTTGAGTACTGTATGTGTGAATCAATTTTAACAATTATTTGTTATGCCACAGCTAATTCAGGAGTGTACAAATCTTGTTTTGGAAAAGAGATGATTTTTTTTGTTGAAGTGAGATGCTTTAAGTGAAAATTCAGCTTGGCAGCTTACTAAATTAGACCAGTATCTGTTACTATCAGGTAACAGGATA
Organism: Chloroceryle amazona; assembly: GCA_027560015.1. Taxonomy (NCBI): domain Eukaryota; kingdom Metazoa; phylum Chordata; class Aves; order Coraciiformes; family Cerylidae; genus Chloroceryle; species Chloroceryle amazona. The sequence continues at coordinate 4,949 of JANHFX010005614.1, forward strand.
AAGTAACCACACTTGATCTAGAGTTCAGTTTGATGGCTTCTAGGATGCATGGAGTCAAAACTGACCCAGTACTCTGATACTGTAGCTGTGTAGTTGATAGGAGCCCAGGGCTGCTGGAGGGCATGGCAGTCTCCACTCTTCCTCATGGCCATCACCAGCTAGTGGCATTATTGAGGAACAAATCCTGCTAAAAATGAAGTTTCTGTTTGGCTCCTCATCTGTGTATACAGGTTGCAGTGCTGGCTCACATCAGGCCATTTTCACTGCTGGACAGGCATCCGTTTTTTTTATAAAAAAACTTGTTTACCATCCAGTCCACTGGAAGCTCTTCCTTGCACCTGCTCTTAACCTCTGACATGCAACAATTACTGAGGTGCATAAAGAAGATTGTGGCCAGGAGATCGAGAGAGGTTCTCCCACCCCTCTACTCTGCACTGGTGAGACCACATCTGGAGTGTTCAGTTCTGGTCTCCCCAGTTCAAGAGGGACAGGGAAATACTAGAGAGAGGCCAATGGACAGCTACAAAGATGCTGAAGGGACTGGAACATCTCTCTTATTGGGAAAGGCTGAGAGCCCCAGGGCCGTTTAGTCTGGAGAAGACTGAGAGGGGATCATATGACTGTTTACAAATACCTGAAGGGTGGGTGCCAAATAGAAGGGGCCAGTCTCTTTTCAGTGGTGCCCTGTGATAGGATGAAGAGTAATGGTCACAAACTGGAACACAGGAAGTTCCACCTCAATATGAGGAAAAACATCTTCACTGTGAGAGTGACATACCCTTGAACAGGCTGCCCAGTGAGGTTGTGGAGTCTCCTTCTCTGGAGACTTTCAAGCTCTTCCTGGATCTGTTCCTGTGTGGCTTGCCCTGGGTGTTCCTGCGCTGTCAGGGGGGTTGGACTCGATGAACTTTGAGAGGTCTCCACCAACCCCTGCCATTCTGTCATACTGTAAATAGTTGTTTAAGGCTTTCTTTAAAGTTCCTTACAGGTAGTGTGTAAACACCATATAAAATCCTTTGTGATGTGTAATTACTGTACCTAACTACCATTTAGTCAAATTAGTATTGGGAAAAGCTTAACAAAAACCTGAGAGTATCTCTTTAAATTTGAAACTATGGAGTTTGGATGCTGCTTCCTTCATTAGGAAATGTTGAGACTGAGTTATTTTCTCTTGCCACATACTATTAACCAATATAAGAAGGATATCCTAAAGTTGGCTGTGTACTGCCTGTGCCTCTTTATCTGTATCTTTTCACTTATTGATGGAGATTGCCTTCTGAATGAGAGACTGATTGATCAGAGGGCAGTCTGCCACCCAAGCGTATCCCATGGTGTCTGCCTAGATAAGACCATTACAGAAGGAGGAGAAATGTGCTGGTTCCTACAGTGTGCAAGAAAATACCACATGTAGAGTGAATGCTGCTTATCAGCTGGTTAGATCAGATGGGCTTTTGACTACTTGTAATACTACTGCTTGTAACTGTCTGACTGTGAAAGCATCTTGTTCATGTATTCCCTTCAGGACATTGCTTTAAAAACCTACAGCAGCAAATGGTGAACATTCAAAGGGAGCACACCCATGGCACTGCACTTAGGAACTCTCAAAGGCCATCTCTTTCACAGGAGAGCATGCCTTATTAACACAGTGATATGCCATCTGCCTTTTGCCAAAAAATAAGAGATTCAAAACTTTTTCTTTAAAACTGATTGTCATGATGATTTTAGTAATGTTAATGGAAAACAGCAAGACTGTTAGTGGTTTCACTGCAATACGTCCTCTCACAAGTACCGAGCTGTTGTGATTGTTTTAGTAAAATAAGCCTTCCCCTGCATGCCTCCAGTCATGAAGTTGTCAGCAGAACTAGAGGAATTCACGTGATGAATCCCTACAAAAGTTTTAACACTGAGAAACTTTGCAATTAGTTCCTTTCTCTTCTTTGTTCATCTACCACTCAGATTTCCCTACTAGTCACTTGTACTTCTTTCCCTCCAGAATTAAGTTTCACACTGTGAAAGTAGATCTGTAGCCCTTTATCTTGCCTCCCATGTTGTTTGCGGTTTTTTTGGGTTACTTTGGTTGGTAGTTTTTTGTAGGGTGCCGTCACCCAGCAGTGTTAGAATATCTGAGAGGTGGAGGCATAGAAAAAATGTGGTTTATAGTGTGAGGGCAGGAGCACCTGATACTGGCACTGCCTTTGAGCAGACTGCGTGGACTGCTGTTCCCTAACACTGTATAGTAGGGAACAGCCGTAAGCAGACCTGCTGCTGTCAACACGTGGAAAACCTGTTCTTCCAGTTGTGCTGATGCAGTACCTCAGTAACAGCACCTTACTGTGCATAATGGGGTGTGGCAATGGCTGTTGCTCGTCCCATTGCAGGACTCTGCTGGCCACCTACAAAATCTAATAGAAATAATGCATAACTTAAGTTTAAGTTAAATATTAAGTTAAACCATACTCTAAATTTTCCTTCACTTTATGAGGCTTACAGTTGCTAGCATTTCCTTGTAAAACTTGTTACAGTGCTGTTCTGGAACTTAGCAAGTCCAGAGTTTCCACTTCACTACTTTTGCTGAAAGAAGCACATGTGTGTTTTTCTTTCAACTTTCTATTTTTAGACCTGTATAAACTTGGAACTCTATTCTCCTAGCAGTTGGAGAACAAAACCCCAGTTAGTCATTATGTAGGAAGCCCAAGATTTTACTGGAGATTGCTCCACCCTATTCTTAATACTGTAGCCTACATCAGAATTTGCAAGTCCTGCAGGAATGGATTTGTAGAGGAAAGCAATTGGCAAAGCAGGTGCCTGATCCTCACTGTACAGGGCAGGTGGTACTGGATCTCCTTTGCTTCTGTAGACAAAGTGCTTGTTAGTAGTTACAGCAAATACTATGGTTTAACTTCCAAATAGGAATCCAGCATGTGTACATTAAAGTAAAGATACTTGAGATTCACCTCAAAGTCCTGAATTTAACATTTTTTATCTCTGCAAACAGCATCTGGATAGATCAGGATGTTCACGGTTTTTGTTTGGTCGTCTTGTAATCACAGAGCTAGAAATAGCTTGAGTAGCGTCTTTTTGAAGTCTGGCACATAGGGAGAAGCTTTGCTGTTCAAAGCTCTTGGACACATTGTATGATAGATACTACTTACTTCTGTTCTGTAGAGCATATAGGGTAATTACATTATGAGGATTCATAAATAACAAATTGAATCATAAAAACTTCACCATTATAGATGAGTCTGATGCTACTGATCTGCTCACTCTTTTTGTTTTCCTTGCAGAATCAAGGCCATTGAAAGTCCCAACAAAGATGATGACACACAGTGGCTGACTTACTGGGTTGTGTATGGTGTTTTCAGCATAGCAGAATTCTTTTCAGATATCTTTCTGTCCTGGTTCCCTTTCTACTACATGCTAAAGGTATGTTAGTTGATGTGACCTCTCTCTAAAATGAGACCTTTGATATAACTGATTTAATGTCTTCAAGAATGGACATATAACAACAGATTCCCTTGTAATCATTTGTGGGTTATACCTTATTTTACATGCTGGTTACATATTATTTAGCGCTATGAAAGTGACCTATTTATGGGTGATAGTTTTGTGAGGTAAGAGGGGAAGTTGGGATGGGTGGCAGGGAAAGGTCTGACATGTTTTAGGAAAAAGAGACTGTAGCTGTACTGTGGGAAGACAGTTCTTTGTCTTGGCTGTTCAGGTAAAGTTGCACAAAATGACAGCACATGATAAACCCTACAGAGTGGCTCTCTTGCTTTAAAGGCAGCAGTGGAAGTGGAGAGTAAAATCAAAAAGGCAGCAAATGGAACTATTAACATCTGTGCTACTGGGGGCAAAGGTGGAGATTGCATCATAAGAATAGTTTAAATCACATAGACTTTTTAATGAATTCTACTTTCCTGAAAGGAAATGGAAGGTATCATAGAAGCTTGTTGCTGATGTGCATTTGGTAGTGTGGTTTGACTACCAACAAATTAATGTGTTCCAAGCTTTGTTTGTCTACTAAGGTGTGAGTGTGTTGTCAACCAACTTTAACATGTTCATTTTTTTCTAGGAGACAGCCAATTACCGTGTGTGCTGCTGAGTAAAAGACATTGTAGCTTGCTGGTGAATCTGTTGTTTAGCTTAAAGAGCTGTTAATTTTTTTTTTCTGTTTCAATGCGCTGTTTCTTCTCTTTGGCTCTATTAGCCTGGTGTAGCCCCACCAAAGTTCTTGAAAGGATTTTATTGCCAGCTATTGTGGTGGGGTCGTTTAAAATTGTAATGATAAGTTCTGATGTTGCCAAATGCTTTTTTCCAGGAAATGCCATATTTTAAAGACAAAAATTACTTGGACAGCTCTGTTACCCTTCTGCATAGTTCCTTTTGAATCTCTAACAGTCATCAACTGTGCAGTCATTTGGACACTTATTTCCCTAGCTCAATAAGAAAAAGCACATATTTAAACTACTGCTTCAAACTAAAAAAATTCTGGTCTGCCTCAAAGTTAATTCTCTCATCATCCTCCTTTATTTTTTTCCATTAATCAAAAACAAAAATACTTTTTCCATTTTAAGCTTAATGGCTTTGCAGAGTTTTTAAGGAGGATCTGCCAATTTTGTAGTTTAATACATGTCAGAGTTTTATTGTTTTAATATAGTAAGACAAAGTCAAACAGTGATCAAAGTGCTGACTCCATACTTCCACCATTATACATGTCCAGCGAAAGAGTCTTTTTGACCTGTGGATGTGATTTTTTTTTTTTTTTTGTGTGTGTGTGTATTCACTCATTCACTTAAGGAGGATGCTAATTAATGTTCTGCTGACAGTACAAAACCACATGAAAACAATATAATCTCTCATGGTTTATATGTTTTCCAGGATGCTTCTTATTCAAGGACAAGCAATTCTTTATTTCAAGTTTCATGAATCCTTCAGCTCCTTCTTTGTTTCCTGGGAAGATAACAGAATGGTGGAAGTTACTATATGTAGGGAAAAGGATGAAGTAGCAGCTTCCAACTTTCAGCCCATCCACGATTAAAACCTCTTGTATTGTAATTTAGAGATGTCTCCATGTCTCCTTTATGAGTTTATGAACTAGAAGCCCAGATACGTCATTCACGCAAATTTCAAGTTCCTTTCCAAATACACTGAACTTCCCTATTCACATTTATTTGATACAGCTTGTAGCTTCCACACCAGACTGAGGTTTAGTTGCTCAGTATTTCTACATACCTTGATGTGCAGTGCTGAGACACTGATCATATTTGCACCCACATTCCCCTAAGTCCAGAGCCTAGGCTTTGTCACCTCACAATTTTCAGCACACTAGTTTTTGTAGGTGGGAGACAGGCATGTTCAAGAACTCCTTTTAATATGTTACAGTGTTTGCATATACTTTTGTTCTTTAGTTGAAACTGTTTTGGGGTTTATTGTGTTTTGGTTTATCGGTGTTATTTGTTTGTTTGTGTTTTGTGTGTGTGATATAGTTAGTTTGGTTTTGCTTTATAATGCCCACTTTTTATTTATATGCCTTCTTTCTCTAAAGGATGGGACAGGCATGCAACCAGTAATGTCATGTGTATGTGATCTGGTTTTAATACTTCTGTTAACTAAATTTGGTATTCAGGTATTAAAATGCTGTAGCCTGCAAAAGTAGCAGATATCATCCTAGGAGTATTCTTGGTAGTGAGAAGGAGAGGAGACTCTATTTAAACAGTGCTGTCTTGAGATACTAGAATACTATTTCTCAACAGAATTCCAAACAGACAGGTCATGCTGGGTGCATTATGCAAACTGCTGCTCTGAGGCACTCAGTCAAATGAAGTGGGAATAACTGTCATTGTGAGTGTGGCAGCATGCCAAATGTGACAGCCTGACTATGCTTCAAGACAGACCTTCCCTCTTCTCACTCTTGTGCCCTCTGAAATTAATTCCAGATTTTGACTAAATAGCTACTTCACTTCTATTAGAACAAACATCTTGTTTTAATGACTGCAGTTGTCTACTAGGAGTGTGTTCATCTTTGTAGTCATGTAAGGCATGTCTTGGGTTTTTATATTAGAATTTCTGTCTGTAGAAGCTTGAAAGTGGCCATGGGCATGCTTGCAGTGTTTCTCAGTTGCAGTTGCTTCCTCTGCTATAGTGGCAAAGGCACCTGTACTCTCTTTTGTGCTGCCAGGGCAAGGACAGCTGCTAGCACCAGGTCCTAGTGGGTTAGAGCCAGCTCAGCTGTCTGTCTAAGGGAGTTGCTCTATTGCATGAATTCCATTCCCTCCTTTGGCTGGTATGGAGGGACTCAAAGAGTATAGGTTTGTTTTGTTTGTTTGTGTTTTGTTTTTTTTTTTTTTTTTTTCAAGTTAACAATGTTATCACTCTGAGCTTTCTTGATCTTTTCACTATCTACTGTAGTAGTCTATGTTAGTTCAGATGCATGAGAGACAAGGTAAAAATAAAGTTAGCAGTCTGGCATTCTCAAGCTTTGAAACAAATGAGGTTTGCAAATTTGGTATGTGTTCTTTAGAAAATGTATAGAAACATCTGTTTTGGTACATTTCAGAATAGGTATTTGGGAACAAATCTGTAACTGTAAAAAATTATGGTTTATTTCTTGACTAGATAGGGACAAGCCTTTGAAATCACAATGACTACTTTTGTTCTTAGGCAAGAAAAGAGAAACTTCAATTTCTTTTAGTTTCAGAGGAAGTTGGACTTAGGGATTTCCTAAAACAAAGGAGAACTAAGTAACATAGTATATTGAGACAAGTAGAGTAACTATCAGTAATTGGCCAGGTATTTTACAGGAAATAAATATACTCAGCTTTTAATGAAAGAAAACAACATAAGATAGTATCATTTATCTACACCTCATCTCCTACTCAGTTCTACTTATGCCTGTGTTCTTGTTCCTTGCAGTGCGGCTTCCTGTTGTGGTGCATGGCTCCAAGTCCTTCTAATGGAGCAGAGTTTCTCTATCACAGAATTATCCGGCCTTTCTTCCTGAAGCATGAAGCTCAGCTCGACAGTGTTGTTAAGGACCTGAAAGACAAAGCCGCAGAGACTGCGGATACCATCACTAAAGAAGGTGAGGAAAAAAAAGTTCACTTAACCACATCAAGTAGCAGGAATTTATCCGGGCAACTCTGATAGTACAGTTAATATTCATCACATGGGGCAGTGGGGGTGGAAATTGTAAGAAGACTATATAGTTCAATTTGGGTGAGGATGTCAAGAAGAGGCTATTGCGATAAATCTTACTTTTTAGTAGTGCTGTTATTCTAGAAGGAATGCAAGCTGTATGAGTGGAAGAACTGGCTTACTAGTTTTTGTCTTTCCACTACATGTATCACTATCAACATTCTCTCGAGGCAGGTCCAAACAGCCTCACTAGGTACTTCCCATAAATACAGTTATTTTTTTAAAGTGCATTCTTGTATCTCCTAAAATAATGTCTCAAATGCCTGGTAGCATAGAAGGGCTGCCACTCATGTTGTAAAGCAAATCCTTTAACTCCAATAATGGGTAACATTTGAACACAAATTTTTCCCATCTGTAAATTTTTGTCCCTTTCTTCTGGACATCAGAGGACTCCAAGAACAGTCTTGGAATCTTATTTTGATTTTTTGGTTTTATTTGGTTAGAATGAATGTTATCATGGTCTGTAGACTGCTTAACTTCTGCTTTTCTTCCCCTGCATTCTGCAGTGGAACCTCATACTCTAAAGTGCCTGATGATAATTTTATGAATAGGACAAGGAAATGTATTAAGTAGCTAAACCAAAGGTTTATTTAAATTTCATTTGAAAGGACATTCATTTATAAGATATTTCAAAGCACCTTAAGTCTCCTTCCAAACAATGCATGCAGTCTCATTTCCTCTTACACAGAAGGAAAACTGCTTGATTAGGTATTTAAATGATCTATCTTTCTCAATTACACTTGGAAAGTTTGCTGCATAACCCTTCCTGAATCATCATTAGGCAGATACCTGAAATAATACTCTGAAATAAACTTTCTGTCCTCATTCCTTCGCTTACTCTTTCCTATTTTTACGTATAAAGATTTCGTCATACACATGCATATGCATGCAGAGGCACACGCATTGGAATTATTCCAGCCCTATTTCATCAGCTTGGTAGTATATTTCTTGCTGTAAACCTGTATGTCCCAAACACTGTGAGCAACTCTATTGATAAAATAGTTTTCAGTCTCTGCCATTTTGCTGCTCCTTTCTTATGGCTTATTTTTTAAAATGTTTATATGATCAGTTTTATCGCTATGTCTGTGTGTATGTGTATACGAAAGCTATGATTTTCTTGTATTTTTTTATATAAAAGGAAAATAGTGTTTTTTAAATGCAGATCAAGAATACTGACTTAACAGATTAAGTGGCCTCTAAGATTATCTGTACACACTACAGAGTATCTGTAGACCTCTAAGATTAAATTTCCTTTTATTCTTCTGCAGCCAAGAAAGCAACAGTGAATTTACTGGGTGAAGAAAAGAAGAGTACCTAAAGTATTAACTGGATAAAGTTTCCGTACCACCTCCTTCATGAAGCTTGATGTTACTGGGAACTGTGGTATAATTTTAATAATATTGCCTTGGAAACATTTCGATATATTGAAGGAATGTGTTCTAAGTTTGCTTACTACTTTGCTGTGTCTGTATAGAAAGTAAGAATTTTTATTTAAAAGCAATGCAGTGGGCAGCATCTGAAGCTTAATGAAAATATTTTATTCATCTTCATGAAGAAGAAATATTTCAGTAATCTCTTTCTGCAATAACATAAATAAAAAGTATCCGACAGGCTCAGCACTTTAGTGGTCTCTTTGTGTATGTAATTACTCTTAACACTTTGACTGTGGTGCATCTAGTAACATGAAGCTATTGCATAAGGAAAATACTAATCTGAACGGATCTTTCTGACTATGGGGGGAATTATTGTGAGAGATGATGTAACCCATGTATTCTCCACCAATAAACTTGTAAATTATGACATTAAATGTTCTAGGCACCTGATGGTAGAGATTATTCACTGTTGCATGTTTTGCTGTAACGCAATATTTGGTAATGTATATTCTTAAATGGGTAGATACTAAATATAGGAGAGAGTAACTTCATCCAAGTGATCAAGCTTATATTAGCATGAAGTAATTTGCCAGAAATGGATGCATTAAATTGCCCAAGATTAGCACAAGATGACAAAGTACATCTCCTTGCCTGTTGCAAAATAATGTTGTCATCTAAAAGTGTTAATAGAGTGCCTTTTAAGATCACACTCAAAAGCACAAACGACATTTTGCAAAGGAGTGATTGCACTGCACTTTTTCCTAAAGTTGTGTTGAAATATTAACTATATTGGGTGTCAGTCCTCAGAACTATGTAACTAATGAGATGGACTACAGCCTCCATGAGCAGCAGCTTCTCAAAAAAAATTGCAATCTCTTCTGACTGTCCTAAGAACTTCCTGAATAGCAGTGCTGTTGCCCTTACGTGATATATTCCTGACCAATTGGTAAGAACGCAAACTAAGTTGTTCAGTGAATAAAGGCTTTTTTGCAATCAGTGGAAAAGAACTTTTTTCTTTAAGGTCTGAATTTATATTTACTTTTCCACATTGCAGTATTTTCAGCAAATTCAGTATGAATTACTGAAATGTCCCTGATGGCATTTCTTTAAAGCATACAGTAATGCTAGTTGGTATATAAGCATTCACTGTAAATTCTCAGACATCAGAACTGCAAAAGAATGAAGCATGCAGTGTGACTCAGCAGGTCAGTTTTAAATTTGAGAGATAGATGTTCTATGCAGAGATGTGAAAGTGTCTTAAGAGAGAAAGCTTTTTAAGCTGGAAAACAACAGCTCTGATGGCTGTCAACTTGGATAGGGAAGTATGAGCCCCACTGTGCACTATTTTCTGTAGGACTGCATTTTATCATTTGAAGGGAAAAATGTAAAATATCACAGCTATTAGCTGTTGCATGACAACTTTTTGTTAACGAGTGAATGTGCTAAAGAGGATAACATTTACAGCAGATATGTAGTGTGAGTAAAAAAAATTGATGTGACTTACCATTTAAGTGGTTTAATTTCTTGTCTGCATCTTCAATCCACTGAATTTTTCTGTAAGCCATACTAAATCCTAGTGCTGTGTTTTAAACACTGTCAGCTGTGTATATAGCAGTCATGTGGCCAGTGTAATTTAATTTCATCTCTTGAAATAATAAGTAATTAAAAATAGTCTATCTGGCTTAGGTACAAAGTACTACGTAACCTACTTCTCTAAAAGCTGCTGACAAATCTTAGCCTTTCTGAGCCTAAGGAGGTCTGCAGTAGAGTCAGAACTTACTTTTAATGTCTCATACTACTCAACAGTGTTTCCACTGTTATTAATGGGGATAAAACATTTCTAGGTAAGCATTAAAAAATTCCCTTACATTTCTTTTAGAATTTAACAATTAGGCTTTAAATCAACTTCCTGTCTTTAGAACTTGACATTTCTTGACCAGTAGCTGAATTGAGTCCTCCTTTGTCAGATTTCTGTGTGAAGTAGAATTACCATTGTTGTTAACAGAACTTGATCTTGTTTGCCTTGATGCCAGTAGAAATGACTGGATTTCTGCAGCAAGTTCTCCTTTCCTGCAGGTAACTCCGCTGGGCTGGCCCCACTGATCAGTGCTCTTCTTAGTGTCTTCACAACGTTTATGTGCAAATGTTGGTACACACATCTCATGTCTGTGCTGAAGTTGTAATGTGCTGAATAAACATGGACACAAATAAAGAGATTCTTGTAGGACTGGTATGATGCCTCAGTGTTTCTTAAGAACTTCATACCTCAACACTGAAAACTTGATTACTTTAAGGCTGCAGAGGGTCTTGACAGTACACTTACCTTTTTTGCACAAACTGTGGAACCAGTAGAAACCTCTAAAAGCCTGAATGGATTACAGGGTGCAGCTGAACTGCTTTAGAACATCAGGACTATACAGATGAGTTTGGAATACAAATTTTCTCTCAACAGTGAGCACCACAAGTAGCTGCCTATGCAGCACAGCCTTCAGACTTCATAGCCTTTATTACCTAAGGAATCATCAAAGTCTAGCAGTCTTTAGAAATGTAGAGAGGGAAAATGTTAAATTGCAGCTCTTTCACTTTTCTCCTTGTGCAATGATTTTATGGTGTTCCATGAATGATTAAACAGGTAATTCTGTGTAGTTATTGGCAGGTGGGTGTGTTACACTTCTTTCTGCTATCACTATAAGTAAGACATTTCTTCTCCCTTATCCTACACATTTCCAAACTCAGAAAAAAGGATTAAAAAAGTTCAGAAAAACATTAAAACCGATGAGGATAACATCACCACTAGTGATACAAAAATGGAACCAAATTCTTCAAAGGAAGTAGTGAAAAACGTGAGACTTGAGCTTTTCAGGTCAGACTTGCACAACTTTTTAAAATTTGACAAATTTAAGAAAGTGTCTTGTGTGTTCATTCCAGTCTTGAGAACTGAGAAACAATAAAAATAATTAATTCCTTAGTCTTCTCCCATGCCCATTTCAAACTCGAGCAACACTAGCTTCCTTACACAAACGAAGAACAGAATTTTTAGAAAATGAAATCTCAAATTTCTTGTAGGTCATAAGAGACTGTTAGCATTTCCTGTAAACTGCATGTCTGGCAACTATGCCAATATAATGAATATCAGTGTTGTTGGCTATGACAGGCAACACATCAGCCTTGTCTTTCATGAGAACTTAACACGGTGATGGAATAAAATAGTACTTGAGGAATAACAACAACTTAGGACTGCTAAGGGATGCCTCAGTTATACAACCCCATTAAACACTAGTCTAAAGAACAGATTTCCTAGTGGTATATTAAAAAAATGAAGATATTCCAGAGCAAAAAAATCCTCAGATGCCCACATGAACTAGTCAAGTAAAAATTACTGGAGATAAATGTCTTTGAATTTAGCATCTTTTGAAGGCCGTGTAGTTGATGCATTTGCTGAGGCTATGGAATTACACAGGTAACACTATGTATGTACCATTTTGTATTATTGCATCCTTGCAGGAGGAGTATTTTTAAAGCCTAGTAAAGAACAAAACAAAAATCCCACATGCAAAAAACAAACAAAAAAACCAACCCAACAGAAAAACAAAACCAAACCTTGGCAGAGAAAAAAAGATACAGTGTTCATAAGAAATAGTACTGCACTGCAGGATACACAGTTGATACCTGGAGCATCCCCTGCTCTCTCCTAGGTCCCGTACTACCAGTGACTGTCAGTTTCCTCACATTTCCCTTAGGCCAGCCACTACAGCATATTAAATTCTCCCATCTTTTCAGGGCTTTTAGCAAAAGTCTACTTATTTGGTAGCTATTTTAACAGATCTAATCTGTACCTAATCTGCAGCTGCAAGTGTGCTGGCTGAACACCCAACATACTGAACAGTTTGACCAGAGCAAAATGCAAACCAGAAATGACAAACACTCATTCTCCTTGCCTTGTACCATCTGGAACACAGGAAGTTTCTTTACTGCATGATGCAGTAACAGTTTTATCTCTTAATCTGACCACTTAGCTTCATGATTTAAGAGAAATATACTATCTTTCAGCCCTCTGTCACCAAATGACTCAACAGTAATAAAGCAATAGGTGAAGAGAGTATTTGTTATGTCTTTTTTCTTCAGGGAAAAAAACATAATGAAACAAAAACCCTCTTCGAAAAGTGAGGTTATTTTGTCCTAAGAGGTAAAATAATCCCATAAAAGACAGCCTCTAACAGGAAGAGGCTAAATTCCCGCTATCCAGCAATAGGATGTGTGGGAGTGATCCAAAGCTGCACCAAGGGAGGTTTAGACAGGGCATTAGGAAACATTTCTTTACCAAGAAGGTGGTCAAGCACTGGAACAGGTATGTATTATATGTTACAGTGTTTATTCTATTGGGTGTAGCTTTAAGTATTGTATTTATTACATTCGGTATTGTATGGTGTATTTTATTTTATGTATTGCATTGTATACAATTTATTGTAGGTATTTTCTTGTAGATACTGTATTATATGTCATGTATGTAGTGTCTGATATGGTGTTTATTGTCATGTACATGTTGTATTGAATGTACTGAATATAATATGCTGTATGTATTGCGTTGGGGAAGATGTGACCAATGCCTCAGTGACTGTGTGAAACATGAATGTTGAACACAAGTGATGGTGTATGGAGTAGGCAGTGGCATTGCAGTAGCCCCGCATGCGCTGGGGCCAAAGTGCTGCAGCCTTCAGTCCACTGGGAGATGCAGAAGATCTCTGGGAAGGAGGATACAGAGCTGCCACACC
>JANHFX010005614.1:19577-31056 GCA_027560015.1 Chloroceryle amazona
CAAAAACTCTTCAGAAGGGGTAGGGCAGGAAAGAGAGGTGGTAGAGTGGCCCTCTGTGTTCTGATTGTCTTGAGCATAATGATGGTGTTGACAGGGTTGGGTGTCTATGTGTAAGAATCAGGGGAGGACCAACAATGCAGATGTCATGGCAGGAGTCTGTTACAGACTGCCCAACCAGGATCAAGAAGCAGATTAATTATTAGCACATTCATATATAAGCAGCTGGGAGAAGTCTCATAATCACTACCACATGGTCTTGCAGGATACTTAAACTTGTCAGATATCATCTGGAAATACTATACAGCAGAGAGGAAGCAGTCCTGGAGGTTCCTGGAATGTGTGGAAGGTAACTTCCTGACACAGCTGGTAAGAGCACCATCTAGGGAAGGCTCCCTGCTAGACCTGTAGCTCATGAATAGAGAATGACTTATGGGTGAAGGTTGGAGGCCATCTTGGGCATAGCAATCATGAAATAATAATTTTCAGTTCTTGGGTAAGTAAGGAGAAGTCAGTAGAACTGCCATCTTGGACTTCCAGAGGACAGTTTGAGCTGTTTAGGAGATAAACTGACAGAGTCCCTTGGGGGGTTGTCCTGAAGGGCAAAGGGGTCCGGGAAGGTCAGACTTTCCTCAAGAGGGGTTTAAAGTGCAGAAACTGTCTGTCCCAGTGTGCTTTGATTTCAACAAAAGTCAGTGAAATAGCTAACACTGAGCTATACCCAACAAATTTCATGAACTTTCCAAAGGCAGGTATGTTACCAGAGAAACAGTAAGGCAGCCATTTGACTTCCAATCAAGCAATCAAAAGTCCACTTAAGGACAGTACTGGAACATTTGGTACAAGAACTAAAACTTAGGAAGTTTCACATTCTGTTATTATTTTTTCCTGAAATATAAGAAGTCACTCTCATGGACAGAAGGTATTTTAAATTGTCATGAAGCAACCTTAACACCTTTTTGCAAATCAATGCAGTATTTCCTTCCTTCATCGTTGAATATAAGCATCACAAGCTTCCTCAGTTTGACAGGACATAAATAGGATCTGTTCAGGTTTTATAGATGCTCTATTTGTACAGCAGAATCAGACAATAATAAATAATTTCATTACACTTTACCGTATTGACACAAAAAATAATTCTGACCACAGGATGGAGGGAACAAGAGTCAGATAACTGTCCTATTACCAAGGATAACAGCAGGGTAAGAGTCAGAACATTCTACGAGCTTTGTAAGGGGTTATTTGGCAAGTATTTGAAAATGGTGACATTTAAAACAGGTGCCTATAGTGGCAGAAGCATACATGAACATAATGTTACCAGCTAACCTCAAAGGTAGCAATGGCACAGATAGAGATCTTAAAATGTACCACAGGGCCCGGGTTTCTACAAACTATGCTTCTTGCTGAGCTCCTACAAAGCAAGGTGTCTGTATTTTTGAAGGTCCGGGGGGAGTGTTATCCACCACTGTACAATCCTCAGAAGTAGGATAATACATTACTGATATACTTCAAGAATTCTAAAGGTTAGTTTATTTCGTAAATTCAGCAAAATGCCTTTCATTAGAATATGGCATGAAAAGGAAAGAGAGCTATGGGAAATAATGCTTTTAATGAGAAATATGTTTCCTACCTAACACAGAAATCCCTGGGAAAACAAAAAGCTTCAATCGTGAGACCAAAGTCTGGAAAGAACAAGAACCACATGTGGATTTTTGGCTGCACTTCTAGTCTGCCAAAAGGGTGACTGAGCTACGCCTCTGTTTTGATGAAAACTGAGTTGCCATCTTGGGGGAAAAGGTCTTGATTTCACTAAAAAATCCTTTAAAAGCCTTTTACTGCAAGATGCAAAAAGCTATTCCTCATTGATTCCTGGAAGTATTGGTGACACAAAGCATTACTTTGAGTTTTTACAAGCAAGAGGAGGAACAAAAGTCGTGAAGGGCCCCACCGAAGCACCATAATCTTAAGAAACCCTCAACTGTGGCAGTCAAGAAAAAAACAGATGTAACTCGCATGTAACTATAGAATGTATCTATAATCTGCAAAACCCCACACTACTTATGAAACTGGATCTGTATCACATGATGAACTTCATTTGCACAGCGAGCACAGAACCCCTCCTGGAGTAACATGGTGCATTACACCAGCTTTCTGAACACTGCTATGTGTTACACCCTAGCTCCCCAATGAACTGCAGGGTAAAGCTTTAAAAATTTATTTCAAGAAATTTTTCCATTGTGGAAGTCAAAGTCCAGGTTGTGGTGCCCCTGCTGCATTTGTGTCCTCAGGCAGTCTGGCTATCTGGGAAACTGTTTAAACGGGGTTGCAGCAATCCAGAGCACATTTCTAATTCCTCCTTGATGGAAGCCTTCCTTATCATACAATCCATCTGATCTGCTGACTCATCTTTTGACTTTGAGTAATTATTTTTTTCCTGTGTGTGTGTAAGATGAGGAGCTTTCAGTAGGAAAGTGCTTCAGACCACAACTTAACTTCAGCTACTTTCAAATCCTGGGTGCCAGACACCTAAACCCGCCCCCCAGAAGTACCTGACCATAAACACTACATCACTGAAAGAGAGTAATTTACCCAGACTTCTAGGCAAAAGCTGTTTTCTAATCCAAGTACTGCAGATATTCTTGAAAAATTCTGAATGTATAGCAGCTGGCATAGGAGAGAGACAAACAGCAAGAAAAAGCCATTTTGGAAAGTGCACAAGGCAATGATGCCTACTCTTGTTTTAAGTGGTATGTGCCAACATTCAGCAAGCAGCTACACAACGTAAAATACCTCAAATCACGCATTCAGTTATTACATAATATGTGATGTTTATATCTCATAATTAGATAACACTAATTGGATGCACCTTTCTAGCTCTTCCCCTATTACCCTTGTATCTATAGAAATAATGTGAAGAGATGCAGTAGGTCTCAAGTCATTCCTGGCATCAATACTAGTCAAATACTTTGAATTGCACTCCAAGGAACAGATTCCTGTGCATTACTGCCTGTACTGCTAACCCACTGAGCAAAGAGCAGGTAACCACACATCTTGCTTCTTCCCCTGACCTGAAAGCACAGCTAATTATGAACAGCAGTGAACCAGTACACTCTGAGGTACAGTAACAAAAGTAATGATCATGTGTCAGGTGGCAGATTAACTATGTGTTAAAATACAAGTTGACTGCTCAAATTATCCAAAGTTTTTTTTAAGAATAATGTGCTCCACTCCAACATGCAAACAAAACATCAGACCACGTTCATATATTAATTTTTATTTTCCCATACAATATTCACAGGGTCTGCTTTTTGTCTTAATCTAAACATTTTTTCACCCCCAAACTAAAACAAGAACTGACATTTCAGGACATGAAGAGAAGTTCTGTAAACATGAAACATCCGAGGAATAGCTAAAATACAGGGCCCTTAGCAGTTAAAAACATAGTTATATCCCCTTCCACGCAGGGCATTTACTTGTGTATCAACCTTTAGCCAAACTATTCTTTTCATATATTAAAAAGATGCAACTTTAACCAAAAGTCACAATGCATTTCTTCACCCATTGCGTGTTAGCAAGTGTTTTATTATATCCTATTCAGTCACATTTAAAAAACTATTTACAGCTATGTTTAAATGTGTATTTGTGCCACGTTTTTAATAACACAAAAATAAAGGCATTTTTAAGCTATTGCTGCATATTATGCAGCAGGACACCAGAGGAGTGGTTTGCACACCTAAGTTCCAGACTTGCAAAAGTCAGGTCCACAAAATCTCTGTGGTGGGTGTAATATTGAGCTGAACAGTCCCACTTCACACATTCAAATATTATGAAATAATAGAGACCAGTACATAATGATTAATCATTATCTGTCTTACCCCTTTTTACTAATTTTGACAGCACACAGAACAACTCAGTGGAATAAAAGCCAACCTATTTCAATCTTTGAAACAAATGCTTTTCTTGTGATTAAAGCTACACAAGCGATATTCAAACTCCAGAACATAATAGTGAACACTATCAAAATTAAGTATGTATTCATCTGACACTTGCAGCAGAAGTGTACCACTTGCTTCATTATTGTGTGAAATGCAGCACAAAAAGTACTGAGTATCGGCTGCTGAAACACAAGAATAAAGCATACAGGTACAATCAAGAACATTGGGTGCAGACACAGATTTGTATCCTAAGAAGAAACTGGTATTTTTTGGTTTTGTGAGCCTGACCATTTCTGGGAAACTTACATCCCAAAATGAGACTGCAGTATTTAAAATTCAGTACAAGATAAAACACGTTACATATAACCCTGAATTTTACATACATTAAGGTTTTTAATGCCCCTGTGGTTGTCTTTTAAATAATTTTTGAGCTGTTTGAGGTTTTTCATCAGTTTCATAAAGAGCAGTCATTCAGTTCACAACAGGGAGTAGGTGGCCTTTATTTTTTTTTATTCATTACGAGATTTTAAATTGAAGTCACCTTACATCAATTCTTCAGACTGCTCAAGTGTCACCTGTACATATAACTTCAAATTCTTGCTAGAAATAATAGAAGCAAATAATAAGGGTTTAGAAGTCTTTCTCTGCTTGCTGAGAACTTGTTGAAGAAGCATCCTTTGAATTACCCAGCAATGTATGACAATTTTTTTCACCTTACCTTAGTTTGTGTGCATTTAAGAACTGGTCAATTTGCTTGCTCCTCCAGAGCCATCTGGACAGTTTAGCTTTATTATGACCAGCTTAATTCAAGCTACTTGTATGTATATACATTTACTACCTTCCACATCCAATTAAAACAAAACTTTACAGTACATGAACTACTAAAGACATAAGCAATGGAAATGATGCAACTATAACTCTACTAAAAAGAGAACCTGAAAAATTTAAACCATTTCCTGACCACTAGCAAAAAAAAAAGTGGCAATTAGATGCACAAGGCCAACATGTATCAGTGCACCACACACAGGAAAGTAAAATTTACAGCACTTGTGCAGTCCAGTATCAATATCAAATAGGCCCCTCAGTAGGAGAAAAATTTAGTAAAAACCTTTTTATGTGTCCAACACACACAATATCAACTTGTCCAGTGCTGGTGCTGTGTTGCTTAACCAACCAAGCTACTTCTGGTCTCAATTCCAAAAAAGCAGCAGCAGCATACAGAGTAAAGAAACTGTACAGCACCAGTGACAAAGTTGCAAGACTCCCTATTTTACTGCATGGTTTTAAATAAACTTGGAGATGTGGATTTTTGAATACAGAAAGAGGACTTCCTGAGCAGTCTCAGCTTACAATTTGTTCAGCAAAACAAGCATTGTAACAAAGGAAATTAATTTAATATGGAAGAATGAATGTTTATGCAAACATACTCAAGTATAAAATTTAGCAAGTTTTGAAGATGGAAACCCACCAGGTTAATGGAGAATTTGCACCATGATGTAGTGTCAAGCTTGCAAGTTTTACATAAGGGATACAACTGGATTATTTTTTTAACAGCAAATTAAAGAAGTGCACTAAACATCATATTTGTTTTTTTTTTATAATCCAGTACATTAAGCCTGGAAACTAAAGTCAAATCACATTTTCATATATATTGTCTATGGTATCAGACTCCAGACTGTTGAGTTATTTTAAAGTGTTACAATGCAGATGGCTGATCTTACAGTTGAAAATCAAAATCAGTTTGGATTAAAATCAGTGGAAATAAAGAAGCTGGTCACTGCCAGATATTTAACACAGGAATCAGAAAACACTTGATTTTTCAAAGCCTTTTCAAAATACTTCAAATCACGTGTCCCTTTCCTAAATTTCTGTGTCTGATTGTGAATTTTGAGGGATTAGGGCTAGACACACTTGAAAGCTGCATATACTTAGATCCTTTGTACCTACAATTAATTGAAGAATGGTTAATTTTTACAGATGAGTAACACACAGTGCCCTGAAGCATTACTACTACCAGTTATGATCCAACACGGGTTGTTGTGGTTCTTTTATCAGAGAAGAAGCTTTTGAGGAGAAATACCTGCCCAATACTAACAACAAGAAGAATAATTGCCTCCCCTATCGACCAGTACGCCACCCTCGTGTTTAAATCCTCTGCTCTGCTGCGGCCCTGTGCTTCCCTCAGGCGGAAGTGAGTCTGATAATCAATGACAGACTTCAAAGCTTCATGAATTGAAACACATGCAGACTCCATCTAGAGAAGCAAACAAATACACATTACTGAATTAAGAACCCTTCTAGTGCCTTTTCTGCAAAGTTTTGTGATTTGATATTTAAAATCAGGATTCATGCAACTTTGCAAGTGAAGGATTAACTCAGTCTGCTGTCATACTGTAAATGCAGTAAAATTTAACTTACATTGCTCAAGCTATATACAGGAATGAACAGACTCTTAAATACAGAAGTGCATAAAAATGTAGATCAAATAAAAAATATCAGTCTCTAAGAACTAAATAAACCTTAAATTAATAGATATTTGGGTTCAAAATTAACATTAGAAAAACCTTTGAAATGTCAGCAATCCCCTAGGTGTTAATTACACACACATGAGGAACACAAGCAATTACATTTAAGATGCATGCAGTGGACGTTAAATGCTTCCATGTTTCACTAGTATGACATTCTTCACTGCATAGATCTCAAAACATTGTAAAATCTACATTACTGAACTCTTGGCAAGGGACCCTTCTCTTAGTTATGTATGCAAAAAGTAGATAGAGAAAGGACAATTCTGTTACCCTTCAGTGTTCCCAAACACTCCATAACATGATCATGTAACAAATACCACAACTTCATTCTCATTTTCCAATTAAAAAAAAAAAAAGTATTACCAGTTTGCCAAGCCCTAGGTATTTTTTTGCATAATCTTCTTACACTGTTTATCTTCTGTAATTAAATTCAGTACTCTTCACTGTTTTGATCATCAAGAGATTAATCACTAGATCCTCAAAATACTAAATTTCTAGTCACGTTTTTTATATTTTATGTCCAAAAAATCAGTATTTCCCGAAGATTAAACAGCACAAAGTATTGTAAAAGGAAATGTTAAACACCCTGATAGGACCACACTCAGCTACTCATATCTGTGTCTAACCATCTTTTCAAGTTGGTGACTTTCAAGACAGGTGTTTGAACAAGTCCAAAATATTTTTCTGAATAAAATTCAGGAAGAGGTTTTCCAAACCAAGTTCTGCCATTAATTTCACTCATAAATTATAGAGCTCTCCTAGTCTCCACAAAGGAATTAAACACAAAGTCACTCTGTTTTTAGGGATTTATCTTTTATTCTCCCGGTGGAGGGCTGCCCAAATTTGGTGGTTACAAGCCTCAAGAAAACTGCAACAAGAACCTTCTTACCAAACAAGTCCTGTACTCTGAAAACTAACTTCCCTCTCCCAAATACCTTAATTGCATTGTGTATGCCAAAACCCAGCGATAAACTATTTTTTTTTTTTTTTTTTTACATCATCTTCCCCAGGCTTCAAGGGGCTGCAGAAATGCTAGATCCAGGAACTGCATGCTCTGCATTCTCAGAATCTCTCTGCTGATGCCAAGATAGGAAAAGGAAAAAAAAAACATAACAGAACACAAAGACTGGGCAGAATGAAGACTAAACTAAGGAAAAGAGATGGAAGGGTAGAGGATCAAGAATCAGAACACAAAACAAAGCAGAGCAGAAGAGTGGCAAGAAGAAAGAGGCAAGAGCTGGAGCTGAACTCACAGCAAGTCATCGACTCTAATTATAGATCTCAGATCCTGCAGACTTGTGAGGTAAAGTCAGTGAGATTGGCATTTGGGAAGCAATTTATACCACTGAGTCCAGACTAACAGAACAGTGACCATGCCCAGCATTCCTTAATAGTCGTCTAAAGCAAGGACTGGCAATGGCTATAATGTAAGGACATGAATGGGAATTCTTGAAGCAAGTGTTCCAAGGGAAGTCTGGATGGATTGAAATTACGTAGAGGTGGTACAAAACTGTAAATTCCTGAAAATATAACAATCATGATCTGACACATCATAGAATCTTATAAAGGACAAATGTCTAGAAGTCAGATGTCTGATTTTGTTATTTTTTTATTTTGCTAGGATTTTCTTCCCCTTTTTAAAAATGGCAGTTATATGTGGTCAACTGAAGTCCTCCCCTAAAGAAGACTACGATTTTAAATATAAAAACAATTCTCCAAGTTTCACCAAACCCTGATCCACTGATATTTACAGTCTGTGAAATCCATACTTCAAGAGGCACACAACCATGGCATTAAAAAGAGATTCCTTTAATAAGTAAAAAAATAATTTAAATAAATAAATAATAGATAGAAGCCTGGAGTTTACATTACTATCCTAATTTTCTCTTAAGCACTTCTCAGTTCTGTGTTCTATAAACCCTATCTTCAGAAAGAAAGCTTATTTGTAGTAATTCAGATTATTTTAAAAGCTCCAATTCACTAATTTTCAAAAGTGATACAGAGAGCTAACGCAGCTGAACTCAAGGGAAAAAAACATTGCCTTGACCTAACAGCTGCTGTCAAAACACAATGGTTTTACCTGGGTAAGTGCAGTTACTCTGTTCTCACTAGGAAACAGTGGAGGATCTTCTCCAACCTGGAAATCAAAGTACACAGTTTTGTGTGTGAAAGTAGAGAATTCATTGCTGAAGCAGAATTTATACGTTCCATTTCTGGATGCAGTAAACGTGAAGCTATCATATTGTTTCTTCATCTCTTTGTACAACACAATGCCATCAGGATCTTCCAGCCGACAGTCAACATCATAATGTCCTCCGGTGATCACCTCAAAACAAACAAACAAACAAAAACAACAAGAAGTTGCCTTTTTAAGAAAACAGACATTTATAGCTTTCTTCTAAGAAGCAGGATTTGTCAAGTGGCACTGCAAAATTATCTGCTTTAACAAATGTTTTAAAATCTAATGCATTGATCTGAAAAAGGAGAATGCAAAATTATTTTCTTATGGAAGACACACAGAACATATTTCAGAATACCACAGGTTCAGCATATGTAATGTCAACTACATTTTCAAACTGTTCACAAGTGAAATTTTAGTTACTTTGTTATAAATAATTGCAAAACAGCAAAGGCTACAGTAGATAAAACCTGATGAGGAAGCAAAGACAGTACTGACAAGCATCTGCTGTACCCATAAGGCCTCCATGGAACTGATTCAGCTGAGCTGACCGAGTAACAACCAGTAAGACAGCTCCTTTTTGTACGGCCAAAGAGTGTCGCTACACTATTGGCTCAAGATGCTTCAGTTTACAGGAGTGGCATTCAACCAGCAGAACAGGTATTTCCACCTGAAGTATTTCACTTCCTATGTGCTTGTGAGCAGAGCAATGTTCTGGGGGTCTGCTGCCCCCTCTGAGGTTAGCCACAGCATTTCTTCCCAAAAACAGCACATCCAGGTAACACCTACAAGTGATGCAAAACTTCACAAATGTCTCATGAGTTTTTTTCCAGGCTTTGATTATTGTGAATCTACAGCATATTGCTCTGTAGACCAGCTATCCCACCTCTACAAGAAGACTAATTGGTAGCTTAGGTATTCATAACTTGGTGTTCCGATGACTCTTACACTCAATCCTGGCTCCAAACTTTTTGCTTTTAAGATAAAGCATGCTGAAGGAGGAAGAGACTTATATCTAAGGGATTGTCCCTTTTACATGTGTGTAGAAATCACAGAAGTGTTTTAATATCTGAGTGTCTGCACTTTAGTTCACATAGTATTATTTAAATCATACCAGTTTATTAAGATATCGAGATATTAAAATGGCAGTGTTAATAGTACAACGGAAATAATAACAGATCTAGGCAGTAGCTGCTCCTGAAAGAGAACTTGAAAAATATTCAGCTGGCAAGCAATATCTTCATAGTTTTTCCAAAAAATGTCATGAAATAAAAAAGATTAAAAAAAGCCCACAACAAGACCAACAAGAAAAAACAGAATGTCTGGATCTCTGGATGTCTCTCTTTGGATTCCTGCATCTAGTTGGTTTATTTCATACAGAAATACCTAGTTGGATGGCAAAACAAAAATAGGGTTTTTTTTATAATGAAACAATAGTTCATTTCTAAAGTATGATCTCAAATTTGAAAGGAGCATGCTTTTTACCAGCTACATGAGAATCACTCACATTCAGTACTATCACACACCCTGAAAGGGACAGTTTACCTATACATGGTAAAGATTTGCCAAAGCTTTAAAGTTCCTCTAGGATGGATTCCTTCCCACAGAGCTTGCCTGAGCCTCCTCTCAGCTCTCAAGACACACTGACGAAAGACACGCACACAGCACTTCAGTCTGACGGTGGCTGGTCAATGCCAGACTTTCCTTTTAACAGTGCTACTCCCATTCTGATCATCCACAGAAGTGACAGCCGCAGGCTTATCTGTCCAGCAACCACCACTGATAGCCACTTCAAAACAAGGGGAAGATTACTGCACAGAAAAGACTCTATGAAAGCAACAGGCAGGTATGAGCAACATTTGGACAGGGAAAAAGATATCCAAGAACCAGAACATGTATTTGGCAGCAATA
Source organism: Chloroceryle amazona (assembly GCA_027560015.1). Lineage (NCBI taxonomy): Eukaryota > Metazoa > Chordata > Aves > Coraciiformes > Cerylidae > Chloroceryle > Chloroceryle amazona. The sequence goes on from JANHFX010005614.1 coordinate 30,128, forward strand.
CTCCCCCAAATACCAAAGATGGGAGCAGCTGGGAAAGAAAAAGCCACAGGACTTCAACAAGAAAAGTCAGACCATAAAAGTACATAGACTCTTCAAAACTCTCTAACGGTAATTGTGATTCCCATCATCCAGGACAATTTCTCTCTCATGATTCTGCTGTACTGTCAGTGACCTCACCAGCTGAACTGACAGACCAAAAGGTTCCAACCCTGCCCATACGCTCAAAGGCACCAAAACTGTCTGAGCTCTTTGCTCAATACATCTCAGAGCTGAAGACCCCAGTCTATCATGATGGCTGCAGTTCTAACTATTAGAAACTGGGAAAACTAAGAAAAACTGCCACCTCACTTAGTACATGCATGTTAACCATCGTTTTTAATAAGATGTTGCTTGCCCATATTTTTTTGGTGAGACTCCTGCTGTTTTGAAACATGCCCAGGACACTTTGCTAGTAGTGCACAGCTGTTCCATCACTTTCTTACTTTTTGTATATGACCCCAATTTGAACAAGTGTTAGCTCCTTCCCTTATGTCGTCTCATCATGCAAATGCTGCATGAACCACAACAAAACTACTTTTGGAGCATTCTGTTTGGGTGGGTGCGCTTTAGGTATTTCCACATCGCTCTGATGGCACACTGCATGACAGTAACCAGCGTTAAGAGCCGCTGCCGATTTCCAGGGTCAGCTTTACATGTCGCACTCAGCTCTGAGCTAAACCCATCCCACCCCGCCGCTCCCGCAGAGCACACGACGGCGGGCAGCAGTACTTCCTTAGCCGAGCTGCAATCTCTGCACTGGCCTCAGCGCCCAGCAGCAGAAGAACGCGGCAGAAAGGCTCTCGCACCAGCACAAGCTCCGCAGCTCCCGCTTCCGGCCGCGGCAGGCCAGGACCCGACCCAGCCCCGCCAGCGCGGCCCGAGGCGGCGCC
>JANHFX010005615.1:0-40493 GCA_027560015.1 Chloroceryle amazona
TATTATCCTGTTCTCACCTTTCTGCATGTGTTGGACCACGTCTGAGGGCGGGGTGAGGCAGCTCAGCTTGCTTACCTTGGCTCAAAGCCGCTCTCCCCGGCCCGGCAGCCGAAGCGCTGCTGGGTCGCTCCGGGGGAAGGGATCGTGGCGTTCCGCTGCCTGGATGACAGCGCAGACGACGAAAGCGGGCGAGTGAATGGCAGGGCTGGCGGAGAGGAGCCGAGGTGTTCCCGAAACCAAGATGTCAGAGGCTGTCGGCGAAGGCTGCTGAGGGAGAGACCTGTGCGTGCCCAGATTCCAGCTCCAGCCGTGGAGGTTGTGTCTTAGTCACGACTGCAAACGGCAGCGGCGACAACAGATTGCTCCCCTCTCTTGCTCCCTCCCCTTCGACCCCGCTTTAAACCCAAGCAAGCGACCGACCGTCCAGACGATGATGCCTTTGCCGAGCCACTGACAAAGAAAAGGCAAGTCACACATTCCCGAAGCTGGGATAACTGGCTGCTTGCAAGCGGGAGATCTCTAGCTGTTGAACTTTTCCGTCCGGTGATGATGCTGTGTTGAGCCTGCTGATCTGAGAGTCATCTCTGCTGGATTTCCGAGCTGGCCAGATTGAAGGTGATTAATGAACTGATCGGCCGTAGCCTTCAGGTCTCTTCAGGGGGATATATCCCTCCAGCCCCTGTCGCTTGGGTGCTCGTGGTCAGGGGAGCAGGACATCTTTGCATAGGTGGACCGCTGGCTTGCTCCTGTTTGAGGTGGAAGGCTGTGCTTCTCCTCGCCAGGTCTCCCGCACAGGGGAGAAGAGGCAGATGAGACTCCGGGACTGCCTCCAGGGCAGAACTTTGTAGCGTTTGCAGCATCCCTCTGCAGCGTTGTTGTGAGCCACAGGAGTTGGGGATGTTTGAGGCAGTCTTTGCCAAGTGACACCTAGCAGCTGCTCCAGAGTTTTTTGCGTGGCTTCACACTCAAGGGCTCTGCCTGTTGTGAAGATGTCCATGGTGTTTCTGTGAAGCTGAGGTATGGCTGCTGGAAGGTTACTGCTGTATGCTGGCCTCTCTTTAGCTCTGTGTGCCCTGGGCATGCTGGCTGTGGCAATCTGCTCTGACCATTGGTATGAAACGGATGCCAGGAAGCACAGAGAGAGGTGCAAGAGCATCACCACTAAGAGAAATGATCCTGGCTTCATTTATAACTCCAACAACAACCTGCCTCTCAGGGCCAGCAGGTCTAGATTGGACCGCTGGGAAGGGAAACTCCTCTTGGCAAGAAACAGGAGGCAGATCTTTGCTATGAGTGCAGTCGACGAGTGCAACAGACAGTACAACTCGACCAACATGGGGCTCTGGAGGAAATGCCACCGACAAGGATTCGACCAAGAGCTGGAGGAGCTCATTGCCAAAGGTAAGGGCTGTTTTTTACCAAATGAATGTGTCAGGCCCTCCTGAGCTGAGCAGAGGCTGAACAGAGCCATTTGGGCTCACAGACAGGAGCTGGCATCTCTAGCCTCTCCTTGCGCTGGCTGAACGGGCTTGGCTTGGTGGTGCTTCCCAAAGCACTGCCAAGACAGTGTGCCACAGGGTCTCTGCTGCTGAGGTGTGGGGTTGGGGACTAAGAAGGCGGTGGGGGTGAGAGCAGACACACCCCACAATGTCTCTCTCAGGTCTCTGTCTCTCTAAGCTTAAGGTAGTCTGCCTATCACCATGGTATCAGATTATTTTCCACATACAAAGTATGAATGAAGCAGACACTGGATTTTTTTTAATTATTATTTTTTAAATTTGTCTGACTGTGGTTACTCAGGCAAGGTACGTATTACTTTATTGGAGGCCACATCTGTCTGTATTTCCTTACAAAATGCCCCATCAGTCCGAAAATACACCATTTAGCAATGTTCACATGTAGGCTTTTTATATCCTCAAATGGAGAGTAAACAAAGAAAAATGCTAAAGGACAGGAGGAAACCCAGTTTGATGTTTACACTGAGCTATATTTTGGAATATTTTCAATGTCTACAAAACATTACATGAATTTATTAGGAGTGTTAGAAAAGAGTCATTTTCTCTTGGGGTGGAGATGCATCTGTTTGCCTGTAGCATTTTTGTAGTATGTTTTTTCCTTTGTTTCTTTCATCCTTCCTCTTCTTTTGTCCCACAGGCTACCCATTCAAGGTGATGGTCAGTTTGTCTCTACTGTTTCTTTGATCCAAAGTATAGGGAGGGGAGATACGCATAAACCCTAGCCTAAACCTCCTGTGTGCAAAGGATGTATGTTTTTGCAGGATGAGAAGGGTTTCAGCAAAGGATGACAGCATCTTTGCTACCCACAGCATGGTTACTCCATACAACAAAATAACATTTCCCTCCCATGGTTCTGCTGTTGCATTCAGATGATTCCCCAGTGGTTTCTTTCCATCACAGTGAAATCACTGCTTCTTACGCCATGCAATCTTTAAAAAATACTTGTTTTCTAAGTGTGTTCTTGGTCCCAAACTCCCTTGATAGCCTGTGTTAATTCCCTCTTCAGACATTGCATGCAGAATTACTGCTTAAAGCTAATTATTCATGAGGGATATACTCTTATGTGTGTTCATCAATGTATACATTTTGTTCTGTATGTTTTAAAAGTGAGCTGTGAAGGTGAGTAGCATGGTACAGACTTGCAGTGCAAACAAGTGGCATAGCAGGGAACCTGGATCACTAACTGGGATCCTGTTTGTGTTGCTAGTGACCTAGTTGCTATTTAACGACCTCTATGAATTGAATCTGTGATTCCTATGCCATTTATAATGGACGAGTGAACATGTCCAAAGTTGGTCAGCACTGCAGCACTCTGCTGCTGGTTTCTGTGCTGAGGAAGGGATTCCTCTTCTCCATCTAGGTGAGGACACGGATGTGCCGGGCTGGCCTCAGAGGGATGGATCACTCTGCCACGTGTGCTTGCTGTGCTTGGGGCATAAACAGAGAAATTCAACCTTGACAGCGGGCAAACGTGTTGCCAGAGCTCACCTTTGGCAAATGGGGCTTCAGTTATTAGAGAGGTTTTTCATCTTGAAATAAGTGAGATTTGTTTCTCTTTCCCTGCCTGCCTTGCTCTGGGTTCAGGAATGTCTGTTGTCCAGCCAGAAACTGGTGAAATTGCCAGGCACTGCATTATGTGTAACGGCAGGTCTGCTAAGTGTTAACCATAGAGAAAATGTGGCAACCTGAGCTGAGGTGGTGAAACGCAGGAGAAGGCAGTCTTCGAAAGATCTTGTAATTTGTGTGTGTTCGTGTGTGAATGAGTGTGTGTGTACGTGTGGTGAACTAGCTCTAAATACAGAGCATTCAGCTGGTAGCAGGGGATTCCCAGGCTCAGGTATGGTGTGTGTTCCTTCACACATATTCCTGGACATATGTGTCTGCAGATGGCCAGATAGCCACTTCGCAGAGTCGCTGCCCTGAGGCCAGAAGTGCAAATTGTGCACACAAGGGAGGCATGTGCACGTACTGGTGTGTGTCACTCCTTTCCTTCTTTCAGGGGTTCTTTTTAACAACCTCCATTGCATGTACAGAGAAATGTTAGAGGAGAGAGACAGGCAACACTGAACCAAATCAACGTTACAGGTTTTTTGATGTGTTTTTCTTGAGTGAGGCTCTCTCTCTACTGCAACTCTCAGCCATGATGAAAAGTCAGATGCTTTAGCACTAATGCTATAGAGGTGTGCTCCTTTGGTACCTCCAGATGAAAACCTAGAAAAGCAAGTGTGATGGCAATTTGATAAATAAAGTGTTTGACTTGCTCAAAAATAAAACTGGAGATATTATAGGATTACTTGTCCACTTTATGTTTTGTTAGATCAGAAACAACTCCTGGATTTTACTCTCTCCTTAGCAAAAAGTAATCTAAAATAGTCCTTTGTTCAGAATCCTTGTATGCAAGAATCACTGATTTAGAAGGAACCAGCTTTTCATGAGTAGTCAGCTAGTGTCCCTGTTCCTACTCAAGGCCAACTACTAAACTGTTTCTTTACAATCCACAGCTGTATGATGGAAGTGGAATAAGTATGTTTGCCATGGCTGCCCAATGTTGAGAACAGCTGGGAGTTCAAGATGAGGCAGGTATTCTAGGCTGATCTTGACAGCATCACCTTGCCTTTCTAGTTTTTCTTACATGGCAGACAGGTGTCTGGGCAGAGCATGCCCCATGCAGGTGTGAAGAGCTGAACATGTTCCCTTCCTGTAGTAATCAAATATCCTGACCGGGGTACATGTTCCTGCTCAGATCAAATCTCTCTGCATGAGCTTCAGGGCAAATACCATCTAAAAGAGGATGTTATTGGTACATAGGCCTTTTACTGTCGTACCTTTGCCAGCTCTTAATTCAATCTAGCACACCTCTTCCGGAACTGGATAGACTAATGCAGGTTCTGGCCCCAAATGTTGTGTGTAACGCTATATGTAATTGAATGTAAGTGCTATTAAGGGTTGGTGTATTTTTTTTTTTTTTTCTTTTTCTTTTTTTTTCTAATCTAGACAGGATCTAGGGTCTGTTGATGTACTCTACCTGGACTTCAGTAAAGCCTTTGACATTGTGCCCCACAACATCCTCATGAATAGGCTGGCTGCCCATGGCTTGGATGGGCATATATTCTGCTGGGTGAATCACTGGCTGGATGGCCAGGCCCAAAGAGTTCTGCTCAATGGAGTTAAATCCAGTTGGCAGCCAGTCATGAGTGGTGTCCCCAGGGCTCAGTACTGGGGCCACTCCTGTTTAACATATTTTAGATCTCGATGAGGGGATTGAATGCACCCTTGGTAGGTTCACAGATGACACTAAGTTGGGAGGGAGTGTTGATCTGCTGGAGGGTAGTAAGGCTCTGCAGAGGGACCTGGACAGACTGTATGGATGGTCTGAGGCTAATTGTGTGAATTTCAATAGGGCCAAGTGTTGGGTCCTGCATTTTGGTCACAACAACCCCAGGCAGCGCTACAGGCTTGGGGAAGAGTGGCTGGAGAGCTGCCTGGCAGAAAAGGACCTTGGTATATTGATTGACAGTTGGTTGAATATGAGCCAGCAGTGTGCCCAGGTGGCCAAGAAGGACAATGTCATCCTGGCCTGTATCAGAAATGGTGTGACCAGCAGGAGTAGGGAAGGTAATCCTGCCCCTGTACTTGGCACTGGTGAGGCCCATCCTTGAGTACTGGGTGCAGTTCTGGGCCCCTCAATACAAGAAGGACATTGAGGTGCTGGAGCAGGTCCAGAGGAGAGTGACGAGGCTGGGGAAGGATTTGGAAAACATACCCTATGAGGACTGACTGATAGAGCTGGGGCTGTCTAGTCTGGGGAAGAGGAGGCTGAGGGGAGACCCTTACTGTTCTCTACAGATACCTGAAAGGAGGTTGTAGCAAGAGTGGGGTTGGTCTCTTCTCACTGGTGGCAGGTGACAGGACAATGGGAAATGGCCTCAAGTTGTGCCAGGATAGGTTTAGGTTGGATATCAGGAAAAACATCTTTACAGAAAGGGTTGTTAAGCACTGGAACAGGCTCCCCAGGGAAGTGGTTGAGTAACCACCCATAAATGTGTTTAAAAATTCTTTGGATGTGGTGCTCGGGGACATGGCTTAGTGGTGGGTTATTAGAGTTAGAGGAGTAGGTCTAGCTTGAGGTGGGACTCAATGATCTTGAAGGTCTTTTCCAACCTGAGCAATTCTGTGATTCTGTAAGTGATCCATTTATTTTGAGACCGATCCTATACATTTTTCCCTAGGCAAAACTTACTGTATTGAGACAGGTAGGTTTGTCTATCAAAGGGTTACAAAAAATGGTCATAAAGAACCCAACTAGCTTTGCAAATTCCCTGCAGTTGTTCTGCTTATGAACTCTGCTGAAATTAATACAAGCTGTAGGCAATGGCTTGTGGCAGGATCAGGCCCTCTGGTACTTGGCTGTATTCTAATGCCACTGGCTTTAAAAAACAGTTGTTTCTGTATAGGCTGGGTCACTTCTGTAATTCTATTCTATATTTATCAGTTTTTACTTCCTAGAAAATAAATCAAAACATTTATGTTGGAGTTTGCCAGAAAAAAAGGAGATCTGTTACTTCAGATTTCTTACGGGTGGATTAATAGACACTAATGCATATATAAAATAGTTGGTCCTGTTAATTTTTTTCCTATTCTTTTTTTTTTTTTTAATATAGAACGTAGAACTCGGGTACATATTTCCAATTAATACAATTAGATAAATGAGCAATGAATTAAAACAGTTTGTTACAAGTCAGCATACTCAGAAGCAGGCAGGCATGAGACTAAAGGGCTGAAGAATATTCTAAAGCTGCATCGAAATTAGGCAGCTAATTTGTTCTCTTTGTTATCATGCATGGGAAAAAAAAAAATCAAACCAAAAGCAACAGAAATTACAGGCAATAAAAAATTATTGGAGTTGAACTTGCAATCCCAGGGGCCAGTCTTGCTAACTTTTACTCGTCTGAATGATCTGTATTCCTGTGAACAAAGATACTGCTTGGACTGAGGGAAAGCACTCTTGTACACAAGGACCAGTCAAAAAGAAAGAGCTTACAAAGTTGGTGCTCTGATTCTGCTTTCACATCTGATCAAGTTTTTTAGCATTGCAGGGCCAGAATTTCACTCCTGATCCCAAAAGCCTTGCAGAGTCAAGAAATGCTGTCTCTGGATTTGTTCATCACAATACTCTAAGCTTCTTCCAGTTCTCAGGTGTCTGTCCATTCTCCTCTATGAACAAATAGTCCTGCTGCTTAACACCCCTTTGAATACTGTATTCCCTATATCCTATTAGATTTACTGTTTGCCTGTTTACCGCTGAGTTTCTAGGAAAAGTGTCATTCCCTCACCCTACTAAAGTACCCCTGTGGACCAACTACCTCCACCACTAAGGAAGCAGAGAGTTGGAATGCAGGTAAGTGTCCATTTGTGGCTGGGAGAAGGCAGAGTTTTTGTCTTGCTTTGGCAACCAGCAGCTCACCAACTCCTTGTATGTGACTTATAGTGACCCAGAAAGATCTGGGAGCCACAGAGTCTGTGTGCATCCTATGGCAACATTGCTCAGATGCTTTCCTGCACTAATCGAGAGGAAAACAAGAAAGGAAAAAAAGGAATTACATCATTTAATTATAAAGGTACAATAAAGTAGATGAAGAAGTTGCACAATAACCAGAGTCTGTTCCATTTAGACAATTACTACTTAAAGGACCTTTCATCTTGCTTTTGGAAGTTTGCCAGCTAAACCTCTCTGGATGGGGCTCTGCTGCCTGCCATTCAATTGCGATACAATTTTATTTAAAAAACAAAACAAAACAAACCCAACAACAACAGCAACAAAACAAACAAACAACCCAAAACAAACCAACCAACCAAAAAATCACCAACAAAAAAAACCCAAACCAATTACAATGACCTTATTTTTCCAATCCCCCTTTGACCTTTCTTCTCTCCCCAAGATCCGTGGAAGTAATACTAAATAGCCTGTTTGAAAAACATTTTTTTACGAGTATACTTAGCCTATGCCACCATTGAAAAAAAAACAGCCCAAGCAATTCCTGTGCAGCCTCCCTCCCCTCCAAATAATAGTCAAGATTTCTGGGATGAAAGCATTCTCTGTTTTGGTTTGTCAGATACATGGCACAACTGAGGAAGAAAGGCTTAACAGGACTGCTCTGACTGTCACTAGAGATTATTTATACACAATTGGAAAAGCCTGAAGAGGGGCTATTTGCAGCTATCCTTAGGAGTAAAAAGATTTATTTTCATAAAACCATTTGCAATACCTTGTAATGCTGTATATTTGACTCCTAAAATGCAGTGGTTTTGCCAGGTAAATTAGGACAGCCATTTTTTATGTATGCTTCATATATTAGAGTAGGCAAATGCTTTGTTTAAAATGTGTGCTTGAAATTGCAACCATTTTCCAAATGGATTCATTATAAAAGGGACTTTATGGAAGTCTCAGTTCTGGTGCTAGTGAAGTCAATAGTAAATGTTTTATTGAACGTGGTGATGCAGCAAGTTCAGGCCTTTACTGTTTCCTTTGAGGTTAAAATTGTCCCTGGATAGAAAGGCCAATGCAAGGTCTGTGCTTCCTTCTATCACAGCAGAATACTGCTGGAGGGATCCAGTGAAATTCAAGTAGCCTTCGAATTGAATCTTAGGCTACCCAGGTATTTAGCATTCACCATTTTTGATGCCATAATAATTCTTAGTCTGTCAATGGAGATTGGAAGTTAAACAACTGCATGTTTCTAAGGTCCTGCAATGCCATCCTCTTGTTCAGAGATTTCCTAAAATAATTTAATGGATGAAATCACTGGTGTTTCATGCAAGAGGATTTGGCCCGTCATATAAGCAATTTTAATACTTTATTTGCATCAGACTTATATAGCAATTCATTAAAAAGTATCTTTACCACAAATAATAAGAACCTGACATGTTCCTCTGACACATCTGAGATAATTAGTTTGATAATATATATATCTGCTAAAAATAATAAGAACATGTATGTAATTTAACAGAACTGCAACTGTTTTTAATCATGCTGTTTTAAAGGGCAAATTTCAATTAAGCTGTTGGCTTTCAAGCAAAATTGCCAGTGAAGACAAATGGAAATTTTGCCTGAGTAAAAATGATGGGATCATGCCCTTCTCAAGGGAAACTGATATTTGCAGGGCTGCCTGCAGGACTGCATGCTTAATTCCCGTTCATTTAGTTGAGCATCCAAATCCTTTTGAGAAATCTCAGCATTTTAATGCTTTCTGCCTATTGCTTAAAATCTTTTTTAAAAGTGTGGAGAAAAGATTTGAGTGCAGATGTGTTCTGTTTACTGTAAAAATAAAACTATGAAGGATTATTTAATTTAAATAGAGATTAAATGATCTGAACTATTTTGCCATCTCCAGCAATAAAAATCCGTATTAATATTGCTTTTTCCCATTGAAAAAGTCTTTCTGTGCACTCAGAATAACTTCAAGAGTGGGATGAATTCATTAACTATTTCAGAGCCAGTGAATGAGGAAGAAGACTTTACACTTTGTAGGTTCTGCAAAAATCATGAAAATCATTTATAATGTAAGTTACTTAATGGTTCATTGCTAACGAAGTGTTGCTGAAAGTCTTGAGTACATATTCACCTCTTTAAGAGCAAAAGAAAGAAACAAAATGGTATTCCTTGTTCCTTAAGGAGTAAATAAGTAAAGAATGTGGATTCCGGAATCCAAGTGCCCTTAACAGACCATTCAGAATAGAATCCACTTAAAAGAAAAGAATATAAACTAACTTATATTCTCTGCAGGAGACAAATCAGACTATAAAATAGAAATGTCCCCATTTTTTTTTCTCATAAGGCCTGATTCTTCCACAAATATATATTCAGTACTGGCCAGCTGAGGCTGCTGAAATCGTAATCCTTTGCAGATAACTGTGCAAACAGATAGGGCAGGGTTTACAAAGCCAGAATTCAGTCCAAGCTCTGCCACAGTCTTTCTTCATGACCTGAGGCAAGTGACTTAATCTCTTGTACCTCAGCTGAGTAGCAGTATAATAGGGATTTTGTTCATTATTATTAAAACTAGTTAAAGAGTTCCACCATAGGATTTATGAGCCTTAATCATGCATCTGAAATCATGGATCATAAAAATGTCCTCATCCTTTTGACATGTTGCTGCATTTTAAATATTAGCAACTAATGCAGCTTTCTGAGAGGGTACAAGGTGGTGATGAGGTAATTATGTTCAGTGTGACCAGTAGTGGTTTTAAACCACAGCAGGCTAAGCACCACAAAATGTAGGATTCCTAGAAGAGTTGTAAAGAAGAATCATGACCAAGAGGTGCAGGTATTTACAAGATGATCTTCCAGAGATTGAGGGATGGCACCAGAAAAGTCATGGGTTTTGTCTGCTTGAAAAATTAATAAGTAGGTGAGGGGATTGACCTCTTTGTCTGACTGTAGGAAGAAGCTGACATTTCCTTAATGAAGACAAGTATATTACACTAATGAGATAGATATTGGGACAGCAGTCTACAACTGCTAAGAGAAATGACATGGTCAGAGTGATGACTTAGGAGAACGTTATTTCTAGCAGCACCCTGAATGGATACATGGAGGGCAAGATCATATTTCTAAAGGTCAGTAAAAGAAATATTATAGTAATAAAGGCACAAGATAACGAGAGCCAGGATGGAGAAAGAATATGCAAACGTTAGACATCCCCTGGATCTGTGGATATAGTGAGTGACATGGGGTGAAGCTGTTGCTTCAGTTGTTGATCAGAACAAGGAAAGCAATAGTGTTGGCTGTGATGATCAAGAGGGAGGTTACAGAAGAGAGCATACAGGAAGGAAGGGAGAAGAACATTAGGAGCTCTGGTTTAGCTACGATGAGTTCAGTTTTATATCTTTATGTCTATGAGACACTAGTAGAGAGACTGTGGGTATGGACTTAGGGAGACAAGTTTGTGTTAGAATGAAAATTGCTGCATGGAGATGGTAGTGGAATCTGTGTTTCTGATAGAAATTACCACAGAGTAAAATACAGAAAGAGAAAAGTCCCTTGAACTCTGGCGGAGCTGGAAGAGGAAAAGTGTCTTCTGAAGGACATGCAAAAGGAGCAGATTTAAAGGTGGTGCAAGAGCAGTGAGTAATGTGTCACGGCAGGTGAAGAAAGACATCATGTCAGGTTAAAAGAGCACAGGAGACGACTGAAGGTAGCTAACATGCTACAGCAGATGAGAACAGAGTATTCAGACTATGCTGGTTTGCCCAGTATGTTAATTAGAAATTTTGGCAGAAGTAGTTGCAAGGGAGAGGAAGCTGCACTGAACTGCTGGGGATGACCCCAGGAGGCTTTTGTATCTGGTATATTTGGTGAAGAAAGTGAGAAGAAAAACAGACACAGTATTTAGAGAGGAAAATAAATGTTTTAAGATGAGAAACTCAACATGAGCCAGCAGTGCACTCTTGCAGCCCAGAAAGCCAATCGTATCCTGGGCTACATCAAGAGAAGCGTGGCCAGCAGGTTGAGGGAGGTGATTCTCCCCCTCTACTCCACTCTCATGAGACCTCACCTGGAGTACTACGTCCAGTTCTGGAACCCCTGTTGCAGGAGGGATATGGATATTCTGGAAAATTTCCAGAGGAGGCCACAAGGATGATCAGAGGGCTGGAACACCTCTCCTATGAGGACAGGCTGAGGGAGCTGGGATTGTTCAGCCTGGAGAAAACTCCGGGGGGACCTTATTGTGGCCTTCTGGTATCTTAAGGGGGTACAAGAAATCTGGGGAGGGACTTTTTAGACTGTCAGGCAGTGATAGCATTAGGGGGAATGGATTAAAACTAGAGAGAGGTCAATTCAGGTCAGACATTGGGAAGAATTTCTTCACCATGAGGGTGGTGAGACACTGGAACAGGTTGCCCAGAGGGGTGGTGGAAGCCCCATTCTTGGAAGTTTTTAAGACCAGGCTGGATGGGGCTCTGAGCAACCTGCTGTAGTGGGAGGTGTCCCTGCCATTGGCAGGGGGGTTGGAACTAGATGATCTTTAAGGTCCCTTCCAACCCTGACAATTCTATGATTCTATGAAAGAATATTTTGAGGTGAGAATATTTTCAGAGGAAAGAGATTGAATACTACTTGCATTATGAGAGTAAAGAGAAAGAGGGACATGGGAGGTCAAGGAGAAGAAAGAACGAGAGGACAAGAACAGCCCTAAGGAAAGCCAGGAGAGGCTGGCTCGGTGGAAAAAGAGTTTAAGGAAGAGGGCTGCATAGGGGGTTTTTCAGCTGTGGGAGAGAAGAATGAGGAAGGAGTTGTAAGAGTGGAAGAGGAAACAACACAAAGCTACTGGAAGAGGAAGATCATAGTTTGTCATTTTGTCATGGAAGAACTGGGTGAAATCCCGTGTAGCAGCTGAAGTGGGGGCTGGAGGGGGTGGGAGGGTCTCAGGAATGAGCCAAATGTGGCAAAGAGTTGACTAGGACTGTGAGTCTGAGATTTAACTGAGCTGAACTGGAGTAGTAAGTCTAGAAAATGAGCAGAACTGAATGGCAGAACAGTGCATTTATAGTGGAGAAATGTCCCATTAAAAATGCTCTGCTGCGTGAGACATAGCAGAAACAGACTGGTATGGATCAGTTGGGAACTGGAATAGAAGGGCAGGAGTAGAGAGGGGAATGCAGGTCAAAAGGTCTGTGAAGGAAGGAGTGCAGCATGGATAACTTTAGCATGTGGAAAAAGGAAAGAAATAATAAAGAGAGTTATAAAAGAGTGCAAGCAGGTGAGAACTCCTTAGTACTGACGATCTAAGGTGACAGAATGACCAAACAAGCTTAGTGTGAAGGTGGTGACTGATGGGGACCCCAGGGGATGGTCCAAGCAGTGAAACAGGAGGATGGGGTTACAACAGGGGGCCCAGTGTGAAGCCCCATCTTTTTCATGGCCAACAGGATCAAATAGTGTTGTAGATTGAATGGAGAACACACTAAAACATAAAGCGTAAAGGGCAATACCACTGATTCTTCTATAATTTACTCTGTCTTCATGCTGTGAGTTCATCCTGTGTGACCTTACAGAGGTGTCAGTATGGAGCTCCCACCAGAAGTCATTAGGTTTGTCCAGTGTTTGGAACAACCACACTCCAGTCTCAGGCTGAATCTTTGGTGCAGCTAAACAAATATTAACTACAAACTCAGGATACTTTCCACAAAGTGGGGTGGGTGGTGGAAGGTATTTACAGAACTGAAGGACTTTTATGGAAAAGGTCTTCTCAGCTTGTTGTGTTCTCATCCCAGTGTTTCTGCACTTAAATCATTGCAGTCTCTCCAATGAATGTCAGGCCAACTAGAGAGTCTTGGGTCAGAAGTAACTCAGACCCCACGGCAAACTGTCACGTCGGGTACTGCTCTTCTGGGGTCATGGTCAGATTTCTCCTTATCGAGTGTCCTGGTATTGTCTGTGCCCATTTCTGTTTCTGACTCCAGTGAAGATGCAACCTTGGAACAAGGATCAGTAGCCTAATGTGCTTTCGGGGTGCTAGAGAAGCTGGGAATCTGTCACACCCCCTTAAATCAGAGCTGAGAGCATCTTTGTAGTATCCCCACCTGCTTTTTTCAGCAGTTCTACTTCAGAGGGACTCTTCAGTCAATGCTGAGAAGGAAACTACATGTCCTGAGGTGTGTGATTATCGGCATCTCTTGTCAGATGACAGGGAATGCACTCAGGCTCTGAAACGCTTTCATCCCCCGTGCCATTTCTGCTGTAAGTGTCTGACCTACCTGTTCAAAAGCGCCCTGTGATTCTTTTGTTTCTTATCATAATCTGGAACACTGTAAAGGGACAGAGGTTCCAGGGTGTCCCATATATATGGCACAGTGGGTACCATTAAGATATTCCACCAGATTGAGTGAAAGTCACTGAGAATCTCTTGTTATAGCTCTTTTTTAGTTCTGAGACCTTTAGCTGATTTTGAGTTTTAACAACACACATTTAAATAAAAACCTTCCTAAATGTATTTCTAGACTTTCTAATAGGATGAAACAGTTATGCTAATTTTATTGGGTAAGAGAAGCTATTTGAAAAGATCTTTCTGCTTAAATATGAATGTACAGTGCTTGTCTTTGTGTCTCCATTAAGCAGTACATACCTTTGAATATGCAAAAGAGCCTTTGAAATGTAGATAATTTTGCTTTCTGCCCAGTGGTCATTTAATGACATGATGATTATAACAGAAACAAACAAATGGAAACAAAAGCATTTTTCAGTCAGATGTTAAAGGTGTAAATTAAGGTCCCCAGCCTGACTTTGAAGGGGTGATGCTGATTTATGGCAGCTAATGATCCAATTGCATTGCTTTGTGTTAGGTACTTAGGTGGATCCCATTGAGAGAGTATCTGAATACTGTACTTCTTGATCTTTAACCATAAAGCATTTCTGAAGAGTGGAATTATTCCTGTATTACACAGATGACAGTGCAAATATCTTGCAGGACAAAAGTTCACATTGGAAAGAAATTTCTCACTGTTAGTTCCTAACTGGATGACCTGGTATTTTGTGTTAAATTTTATCCCTTTTCTGTTCACCAGTCCTCAAGATTACCCAGTTCTGCTCATATGATATCCCATAATGGTTGAAGAGATGGGGAAGAATGTGACACTGGCCAGAGACAAAGGAGCCAGCTAACAGGTGCAGGGGAAATGGAAAAACTCAAATAGCTTAATGGGCTCAAATTGGGAAGTTGGATGATTTCCATCTCAGACTTCTGAAAGATGTGGTGGATGACATCGCAAGACCAGTAAAAAGGATTTTCTATAAATCTGTCTAATTAGTATGGTACATTAAGAATGAAAAGTAGCAAATCTATATTTAAAGAAAGGAGAAAAAGTTGTTTGGGCCACAGCAGACCTTTTAGTTTAATCATAATAATATCAAGCAGAGTTAAAGTAAGTTCTATAGGAAACATTAATTAAATATCATGGAGGGAAATAAAATAAACATGTAACATATGTTTTTTTTATTGGAAGTGTGCCGAACTACTCTGACATATTTTGCTAGAAGGGTAACTGGGTTTTGAGACATGGAAATGCCATAGACTTAAGTTACAGGGATTTCAGTATTTTTTTATATTCTTAGTTTTATATTATACCCCTAAGGAAATGGTTTGTTACAGTGTTAAGGTAAGTGGTACACGATTTACAGTGTGTTTAAGGAACTGACTGTAGGAAAGCAACAAGTGCAGAGGGAAAGAGTATCAAGATAGAGGTCGACAGGAGAGTTCTTAGAGTAGGGGACCAACCTTATTTAATAATGCCATTAATGATCTTGGAGCAGGGCCTGTAAGGGGAGATGATCGCTTTCACTGGGCTGCACACAAAGGAGGGAACTAAAGTCATTTGCTGCTGCCACAACGAGACATTGCCGAGAGAAAGAAGGCCTGGAATAATATTTATGAAGAAGTGGGTAATGTTGAGGACTGGGTGATAGGACAGGTGAAATTTCTTTCAGTGCAAACTTTAGTTGTTGTGGAGGACATAGTGACATTGTTGGGCAAATGACTTCTCTGTCACGCACTGGAATTCTGGTCCCTCAGACCTGCAGGCTATGAGGAGGCTGGGGCTCAGACAGCTTCCTCCTTGCCCAGGTACTGCAGCAGGTTTCCTTTTAGGGTAGAAAAGGTACATACCTGAATCTCACCCACCATGCAGTTGGTATGTGCCCACAGAGCACAGCTCGGTGGAGAAAAGGCGTTCATTAAGGTGCACCCGTCTTGGAAGTGCAGGCAGAGAGTGGTGAAGCCACAGCCAGGAGAAAGGTGGATGTGATTGAAGAACAGAGGTGGGCAGATAGTTCAAGTAGAGAAGTGTTAAAGTCATGGGTAAGGTGTTAAACAAGTATTCGCTGTTATAGTCTTTGCTATTCTTGTAAATGGTCTCTGAGAAAGAAGAATTCAAAGTAGGTCCAGAGTGAGGTTGCTAGGTTGAGGAGCAGCATGAAAAAACTATTTTACAAATATAATTGTTATCCAGAAGAAATGGAGTTAAACACAGGCGAGTGGGAAGATGTGTTTAAGCTAAGGACAACATAAGCAGGGAAAAGAGTGTGTGTGAGGGCCATGAATACATGTAGTCTGGAAGCTGTGCTGAAAGGGGGCTCTGAAAGGAGTGATGAGGCTGCAGCACATCTAACGGGTTTTAAGGATGAAGATGGATATATTTAGGAAGAGGGATTATATGATATACTTGCCTGTTATGTGAGAAAAATGAACACAGTTCTTTCTAGTGCTGTGTCCTTGTGAAACATGCCATAGGACTGTGAAGGATTAATTTATTTTTACTATTAATTCCTCTTTTTTCCCCCAAGGAAGAGCATATTCAGCTGTGTATCAAGCAAGACCTGATGGAAGGAGTGTTTGTCACCAGGTTGCCTGATACCAGCCACGGGTGTCTGGTGAGAGAGGGCATAAGACAAATCCAGGTGCACCATCCCATCTGCTTTGTCTTTTTCATCTAGATCTGAGCTGCACTTTGTATCCTTCCTGTGAAACCCCAAACATCCAGGAAGGACCGGGGATGAGGACTGTGTGCAGTTAATGCACATTTTACATAGCTTTCCTTTAGATAATGCAGTTAACAGGGTCTTTGTTTCCTGGCTTCCTTGTCTGCTTTCACTTCATGTTGCCTTAGCTCAACAACAACAAAGGCCTGTTAGATTGTCAGCCACTTGTATTCATAAGCCAGGAAAATGCAAAGCCTTCAACTTCTTCGTTAAAATAATTTATATAAAATAAGAGAATTTTCACACTATATTTAAACATTCGGGATGGCTGGCAGCAGCGGAATTAAACTCTTAACTCCACAAATTTAAATTACCATGAGGTGTATATTTCAGTTCACAAAATGTTCAGCCATTTAGCTGGTGATGCTGGGTGAGTTTCCTTGTAGCGGGAAATATTTTGCCACAGGATCCACCAGCTTAGGAGGGCTAAAGGCACCCACTCCTGGGTTTTGTTCAGCTGTGTGTGCAGCAGCAAAGCCACAGTTCTCACAAAAGTTTTGGGGAAGGGCCTCACAAGGAACAGAAAGGCTTCACAGCACTAAAGGTAGGAAAGCATCATCTGGGATGGCCTTTGGGGCTATAGTTCATCTCTTAGAAAAGGTGGAAGTAGGACTCAGTCAGTATGGAGCACAAGGAGCTGGGATGCTCTGCCTGTCTGGATGTTAAAGAAACCTTGTCTGAGAATCCTTGTAGCAAAGCTGCCTTTTGCATTCCTGGAAGAAAGTCTTACCCAGCTCTGCGCCTGAATACCTGAAGAAGGAGGCTCCTATCTAAGGTGGATCAGAGGGGGAGGTTTTTTCTGCTTTTGTTGAGGAAAGACTACAGCCTAACGAAGAGTGCATCCCCTGTTCTGCTCAGGCTGAAGAGGAAAGGGTGGTGGCAGAGACCAAGGGAGAGAGACTGGATGTTGTTACCTCTGTGGGCATGTCACATATGTGGGAGCAGTGAGCTGAGCTGTGTGCATGTCAGACGGCTGCTTTTCAGGAGGTGCATATCTATGGCAGAGGGACATTATGCTAAAGCACTATGTGCTGCTGAGAGTCTGTAACAAGGGCAGAGATAAATGTCTTTCTATGCTCATTTATCTAGACTTGAGCCGTCCTTTTTCTGTGTAATAATATTTTGTATCCAAGAGGGAAGAAAAGGAGTCTTTTCTACCTGGTGATCTCAGGAGCCTCCAGTTTACAAACGCTACTCCTTGTAATTCATTGGTCCTGGTGGGAAACTGGTAGAGGTAGCCACAGACTCCCAGCAGTGCTATCAGCTTTGTAGGGATGGGAGCATGACACCACCACCTCACACTGACCACTCCCTAATGTCCATGTTTCCCAGTGGTGAAGCAGCTGCAGAATGGGCTTGCACAGTATCTTTGCCTCAGGACTTGGAAACTTCAGTTTGGAGAAAGCACAGGGACTTCATTCAAATCTATGAGGTTTAAAAGGGAAAAGTGGGGCAAATTTTTTAAGTGTCTTCAAAGGAAGGTGGGAGGTTCTTGAGTGGTTGGAGGAAGGAGAGGTGTCTATCAGTGTCAGGTCTTGCCTCATAATGACAGCAATGACACTACAGAGATGGCTTCTGCCTTCCCCCCCAACCTTTCCTTCTTATCCCTGCAGTTAGCAATCCTGTCCTATCCTTCAGCCCCTGTCCCCTGCACTCTGTACCACACCAGAACTGGTGGCACATCTTTCCCCCTCTTGTTCATCTGTTATGGTTAGCATCCCACCTGTGACACAGCAACTAATTGCATTGTTAGTGCCTTCAAATGGAGAAGAAGCACCAGGAGCAGATGAACTCTTCAGCACAAAGTCTTCTTTTCCTGTGCATGTACAAAGAGAGGGAAAGGAGAAAGAAGCAGGATTTCTCTTAGCATAAAGTTGCCTGCAGTGCTGATGCATGGGCAAGTCTTCAGGCCCAAGCTCTGCTTCTCCTGCTGCCAGCCTTGCCTCGAACCAAGGAGTCGTGGCATCCATTTGGTAAGGTTTCTGTACTTCAGCCAGGGGGTAGTTTTTGGCTGGTAGTGTTAGACTGACTGGAAGGGCATGTCTTCTTTAAATATTCTCCTCCCTTTGAATGTAGTTCATGGCTTTTTGGGACTTCCTGAATCTGCAGTTTGAGGTGACCTGCACTTGATTGCTGTGGCAGGATGGTACACTCTATCTGTCACCAAGAAAATTAAGTCATTTGAGTGTCCATCTTGGGCACATGAGTTAGGTACACAAATACCTCCTCTGAGGACTACGACTTTTCAGGCTGCTTGTGATAATGCTTTACTGTATGTCTTTAGGGTCCATGTTTTGAAACGAGATCCAACTGTCCAGCTCTCATAGGGCACAAGCTGCACCGTTTCTATCCTTCCTGGTGGCAATTTTCACCAGGGTAGGACTTGGTCCTAACCAAGATCAGGTATGAGTGGTTCTCCATTCTTTTCAACACTTTCTTTCCAGAATTTTGATCTGTGCTAAAATGCAGTTTGACCTACACCCCTCCTCCAGAGCAAGAGCATATCATTATTTATGGCGTTGGAAGAGGCCATAGAAGCTTTCTGGTAGATTTGGTGGAGCCTGGCTGACAAACAGGTGGGAGTCCTTGAGCTTGTATCATGCATCTTGAACACTGTGTCGATGTGACAATGCATTAACGAAGACCATCAGGGCACACAGGCTGGGCTGTCTGTACAGTGCAATTTCTCGGCCACAGCATTTATCACAGAAGCTACCCCTTGAGGAGGGTCAGTGCCACTGAGGATATGTTTTCATTTGAGAAAGTTTTGCTATCCATCACAGCTATGGCAACGACCTTCAAAGTTTATATCACAGTGTAGGCATCTGGTGCACAGATAGTTGAACCAGAAGGTAGAGGAAACGTGAAAAACTGGACATGGATGAAGAAAATAGGTTAGGAGTCCTCTCTGTAGTCATTAACAGCTTAGCTTCTTTTAGTGCCAGGCTGTTCCTTTTCAAAGGCTAATATAAATTATTTTTCCTTTGTCTCCAAGGGCCTGGGAGCTGAGAAGGGACTCCTCTGATATTTCAGTATATTCCTGTACAGAATATGAAGAAAGCATTCCCATGAAACCTGTAAGAGCCAGAATTTACTCATCACAGATGCCAACCTGGTTTCAAAGGATTTTAGAAGGCATGTTGTCTGCCATGCTGTTTGTTTGATATTTTTCTGTCTTCATAGCGTTTTCATCTGCTAATTTTTGTGTGCCTGTATATACTGGTCTTTCAGCTGTGCTCGAGTTTTATGTTAGACACAGTACTTTATTTATTCATTATTCTTATGCTTCTATTTAAAGGTTTAGGAAGGTAAGAAGGAGGTACATTTGTAGCTCTCACAGCTTGAGAATTAACTTTATTGAAATGAACCAAGGGAAAGAGGAGATGCAGTGAGTATCTGAGAACTCAGGCAGCTGGAAAAAAAATTACTTGGCAAGGTGATCACTGGAGTCTGCCATTCATCTCATCTGAGTATCACATTTCTAGCCAGAAAATGACAATTCAACTTCAGTGATGAAGAGGAGGTCAGTGTGGGAAGGAACCACTGAGTCTGAAAGCTTGGAGCCGTGGAGAAAAGAAAATGGAGACAAAATTAGAGGAGATATATGCAAAGAAAGATGGGGAAAAGAGGATGAGAACAGAAGCACCAGTGAGAAGAGGTGGAAGTGGCTAGAAGGGGAGAAGGTCTTGTGTTGAGTGTGAAGGCCAGGATTTGGCTTTGAACAAATATTGAAATGATGGCAGGTACATAAAGAACATGTTTCCCCTTTGATTGTTAGCAAACTGTTGTACTGACAACAAGCTTGTGGAAGGTGTGGGGAGACCCCAAACTCCAATCCTGCCCATGAACCAGATTTGCCGTGAGATTTTTCTGCTAGAGATGCATATGGGTCCTTGTGGTGTGGACAGGACAAGGCCAGATTGGTGACTAATGTTGCGAATCTCGAAAGTGTAATTTCACCTTCCACATACATTTCTGCAGAGCCTCCTTGAGGGCAAGTCTTCCAGCAGAGCACTTTTGATCACATTTTCCTCCAGAAACTGAAGCAGAAAGCCAGAGTCCTTTGGAAAGCCCTGCATATAAATATCTTGTTTAGTTAGTCTAATAAAGGTATTACTAACAGTGCTGCTTGGAGGATTTATAGGGGGATTTCACTAAGACAGTGTTAGCAGTGGAATTATAGTCATTCTCTGGTAAGACCTTGTCAATGCGAGAGAAAATAGCGTTGATCCAATCAGAGATATTTTACAGGATCAATGTAATATTCCTTTGCATAATAACAACTGAAGGATTACGGACCTGTGCTGAGAGTGATGAAGGATCACTTGACAGATCACAGCCTCATTTGTTCTCATTGTTTTAACCAGTGAAGTACACGTAGTTTTTAAAAGCACATATATACCCCTATATCTTAAATAAATCCGTTTGGCCACAGGAATTATTTTCAGTCTATTGCTTTTAAACAATATTTTGGGCTACATACATTTTTCATAGCTGAGCCATACTGAAGCATCTTGGTATGACCTTGAGACTGTTCCCTCTGCAATCCAGGAAGCCAATGTACATGAAATGGGAGAGGAGGCCTCAAGGTGGGCAGGGAGGAGAAGACAAATCAATGTACAGCATAAGCCTTATTAGCCCAGCATCATAAGGGACCCTGAATAAGTTTATGTAATTGAGCTTTTGAATAATGTAGCAATTCCTCCAAGGGATACAAGTGTTGCAGATGACAGTGAATTCAGGAAGCTCAAGAGTGCACTGTGGTATGCTGGGAATAATTTATAGTAAACCAAGACCTCCTCATTGTTTACACTACTACCTTTGCATTTTTCAAGATGCCAGTACTGCTCTACTGCTTTAATGATGGCTTTGTCATGCATTGTGGAGGCCCTAAATCCTTCTAGTGGCTGCAGTTACCTTGGTATTCCCTTGACATTAGTGGGTCTTCTTCCACTGAGGAAGAGGAGCAGTGTGTTTGATAGCTTCACCGCATTTGACTGACTGGTTCATTTGGATCTGCGCGTACATCTCGGTGAACGATGGAAAGGGAAAACAGTGGCTGAGGCACAAAAGCAATGGCTCAGCTCACTGATAACATCAAGGGCCCTTCGAACTCCAATCGAGTGGTTTCAGATGACTTCAGCTGCAGGGCTGCAAAAGTAATTTGGGGAAATAAAAACAGCTATTACAAGTGACACTTAGTATTAGATGGGACACAGCTCTTGTGAAAATACTGCAGGGACCAGCTTGTTTCCATCAGGGGTGAGGACAGATAACTGAGCATGTCCCTTCTACTGTTATGGGCAGAGTATAGCTTGTATCAAAGCATACAGCTTTGCTAGGAGGTTATGACTAACACAGGGCATATGCAGAGAGGAGTATGTGAGAGATGCAAGAGCTCCTTGAAATTAACCCCTTCAAGTGAACTCAGGCTAGGGGTGCAATCAACATGTCAGGTAAGGTGTAAGTTGCCAAAATCATAAGCGAGAGTAATCATGGTGCCATTTTTTTTTTTTAACTTTGCTACCTGGAATAAATCAGCACTCAGATTGCTTCTGCAAAATGCAGCACTGAGAAGTCATCTGTTAGAGTAATAATTTACTGTATCAGCTCTGGTCATCACAGCCCTCGGACGTATTTATGTCCTTTCAATTCATGGTTGTCTGTCAGTTGTTCAATTGGTGAGCCTGTAGAAAATCCATATTAAAATGAGGTTTGTGGTTCTGACTTAAAGAGAAAAGCATGAAAAATCAGAGCAAATCCCTGCTTATAGCCTGCTCTTTGTTGCGTAAGTTCAGGATCGGCCCTTATCTGGGGTTTTCACTCTTAACTCTCAGCATTCTGGCTCTCATATTCTCAAATATTCCAGGACTGTGCATATTTCCATGTTAGTGGATCCATAGGCATGTGATGAGCATGCTGGTGTAATTTGCATTTTAAAGCAGTGTTAAATAAGCTCTCATATCTGCAGCTGGGCTTTGAGAGGACGGAATTCCCTGGAGTTAGCCCAGGGCAATGTGCTGAAGATCAGACGTAGCTTTAACACTGTTCTTGCTCAAGCAAAACTGCTTTTAAGTCCAGGGGAGCAAAGACATTCTTGCTGAAGTTGGAAGCAAGAATGCCTTTTATTTCAGTGGGACACAGATTTTGCCCAGCATTATTTTTCGCTTCTGAAAAGACTTGAGGAAAAAATGGAGAAAGGCCTTCTAGACCAAACCGCCCAGGAGCTTACTAATCACTCCTTCTCACACAGGTTCACTGCCATGTAAGTCTCCTGAAATACTTCCTTGAGCTGAGCAGGAGGTTTGCCTAGAGAAAATGACCTACATACAAGGCAAGTGCCATGTAGCACTTGCAGTAAACGTTCTATTTGTTGGTATAACAAAAACATGTCAGCAGTTCAGTCTTGCCAAATTCCACTTGCTTGTTTGGCTGGGAAATGTTATTTTTTTTCTGAGGATGGATTAAAACGATGCTCATTTGTTTCTTTACTATACTCCTGGCAAGGAAGAAGATGTTGTGCATTTTCAAGTGAATTTTTTAAGGTTGTTATTCTGAACCACTGCCCCAAAATGTCCAAGGAAAAATAATCTGAGACTTTATATCAATTCATACCTTTACAAACGCAAAGTTGGGTCTTTCCTTGAATAGCTCAATAATGCCTCTAACATTTCTCTCTCTGCAGAACTCATGCAAATGTAAACATCCCCTTTCAAACAGTGTCACTCACAAAGGAATAACACAGGTCTTCCTTGATGCCCGTTGTGTTGACCAAATAATTTCTATTGTCCTACGCTTGTTACTTTTTCACTTTTCCCAGAGGTATTTGCAATCATTATGAGTCACTTTCCACTTTGACTTGTAGCTTAGGCAATTGAACGTGAATGCAAGGCTTTGGTAAGAGCTGCTCTCTGCAGTTAAGTGCAACCCCTGTTAATGAGCAGGTAAGGTCAGGCCTTTCGGTCATAACCTCTCTGCCAGGCTGTTACACAAGCTGGAGAAGCTTACCGGGATCTTCATGCCAGGGAAATGTTCATACCGGTATCTAAATGGAGTATCTAAAAGCAGACATGCACATCTCCACAAGGAAATACAGCTCAGAAACTGCCTGGGATAGTTCAAGCAGCTATAGTAATATTTGTACTATGCCCTCTGCATCTCTATTCTCCCCACTCTTTTAAAAACTTCATTTGAATGTTATTATTTATTTTAAGCTGCCTGATGACGCCCAGGCTTGAGGAGCTTAATTCCTGCCGTAGGCAGGGAAAATTTGACACTTCTGTGCGTGCGGTCAGCGCCGTTACGTGGGCTTGTTCAGCAAAATGGCCGATGCGGGCAGAAGACGTGTAAATCAGCAAGTGCTGCAAGAAGAGCACTTAATTGAAGCTTTATCAAGTGCCTGCAGAGCTGACCTCTGAGCAGTAGCTGAACCACAGTTGGGATGGGAGCAAGCCAGCAGCTTTCACTGATGACTAAGCCTGCATGCTGGGAAAGGATTTGCTTACAAAACTTTCCTGCTTTACCCACGGGTGGCAGAGCACTGCATAGCTAGGGGTGACTTAAATCATTCTGCTTAACTCACTTAAATTGTTCCTTTCAGCACAGTTTCATAGCTCTCAGTACACTTTGATGACTCTGTAGTTGTGTATGGGGGATTTAAGTTAGAGTTAGGCCGCCGACTGTCAGGACTGTCAGTGATAATGGCACGGAGGGGGATGTCAGACTGTATGGAGACATGACAGCATGTTCAGGCCTGTGAAGTCTTTTCTTGCTGGCCTAGCATTGGAAGAGTAGGTCTGGTACATTTCCTACCCCTTCTTCATGATCATCTCCCTGCTCTGCTTGTCTGCAGCTGGGTACACAGAGACAGGCAAATACAGAATTGTTGTAGATGTTTGCCTGTTGAGAAACGGATCCCACTGAACTATGCAAGCGTACTAATAAAGTTAAAGCCCTGAAGGTTGAAGGCAAAAGGATAAAGAACTGTGTAACACTTCACGAGGTTGACAATAATGACGGATCAAATTAATTGGGAGATAAAATCTAAACAAACCTAACAGGTAACTGGGAACTTATTGACAACATTTTATTACATGTCTGCAAAAAAGCTGTGGTGCTGTACATGAGAAAGAAGACGCTACTGTTAACAACTACAGCAACTTCACTATGGGGGGAAGTAGAAGGAGCGTGAAGTAAAAATTATGAATGTTCCTCTTCTCACATAGAGGAAGAAGAAGAGGCAACATACTGAAACATATAGAAATTAGAAACTAGGAATGGCAAAAGCTGGATAGGCAAAGTGCAAGAAGGGAAAGCTATGTGCAGCTGAGTTAATATAGCAAATAAAGCTCCAAAAGCTATTAAAAACCAGACACTTCAAGTAAATTAGTATTATATAGTCTGTAACAGCAAAGCATATTAATGATGGAAATGCTAACAATAGTATTTGTCTTTTGCCAAATGGAAATGATTAAAAAGAAAGTGGAAATCAAGGATATGTTTAATAATTATTTTTATTCTTTGTTTGGAAAAAAGCTAAATGAGGTATTCTTGCCACATGATGACATCAAAATACTTTCTTCTCCAGCAGTAATTTAGGTTGGCAGAGCACAGTTAATAAAGCCAGTCATTTTAATTAAATAGATCTGAGTAATTTGATACCATGCATTTTAAGAGAGCTGGATAAGGAAATTTCCACTCATACAAATGGTGATTTTGAGAATTTGTCAGGATACTGGTGAAATATCAAAGACCTAGGAGAAAGCTGAAATATAGCAAGACTAGGAAAAGTAATGTAGCAGCGAATGTAATTCATTAATAAAGATTAAATGCAAATATGCTAATTAATGCTAATCAACATGGATTTATAACAATAGATCTCATTAAACTATTTTTTGTTGATAAAGGCGCTAGTGTTGATTGAATATTCCTTCTCTTCTTTTAGGCTCTCGACTTGATACCAGATGACATTTTGATTAATAAGCTACAGAAACCAACACGATGCACATTAAATGGATTTAAAAAATGGCTGAATTATAGACTTTAAAATGAAATTTTCTATAGACATAAACCAGATTTCACAAGGTGTTACAGGTAACAGCTTTTTGCGTTAGACTAGCTACCATTTTTATTAAAGAACTAGGAAAAAAAATGACAAAGTGATCCACTGAGTATACTAATCATAGATCCATTGAGTATACTAATCATAGTTTAGTGAGTGATAAATAATAAGGGAAGCCAGAAATTGTTTAGATCTCTGTGTAAAGCGGACAGAAACAAGGGAAAGGATATAAAGAAAAGATAGTGAGGAAGTACAGATTGAGGAAAACTATCAGTGATGGAGGCTGCAAAGCAGAAAAATGGGAATGCTACATTTTAAACCATATTTTTGTGTAGATAATAAAAAAAAAAAAAAGAGAGAGATTAGGGGAGACCAGAAGAGAAAGAGCATGTAAATAAAGTATGGGAAGAGAAAAAAGGAGAGGATACAGAAACATGTTTGTTAGTCATTGTGACCTTCTGTTACACTTACTGAATTATTTATTCTGATATTGCTGGTATCTTCCTGCCAGCCATTTAGTGTCACGATATAAATAAGAGCAGAACCCTGTTACTGCTGTTCCTGAAAGGATTTTGATGTTGAACAGCAATGGTGCACCTCCCCCCACCACCCTGCCATTAGGCGATTATGAATTATATGCCGAGTGCCTCTAATAACTAAAGCGAAAGGGCTGCTCAGCACATTTGGAATGTAAATCTCTTTTTTTTCTCTTTTGTAGGTCATGAAACGCAGCCCTCTTCTAAACCCCTGTGCTCAGATCACAAGCTCCCGCTGCACACAAATTCCTCAGCCTATCCTCTGCAAGGGTGACGTTTCACCCAACATTGAACCCCTCAGCATCCTATGGGCTTGAGATAAGCTTGTTATTATTATTACTTTAAGCACAGACTTGCTGCATCATATCACTCACAAATTCCTACATAGATGTTATACCATATGGGAAAGCAGACTATTAAAAATACAGGGATTTGCTGTATTTCAATTAAAGAGCAAGAACTTAATTTATGTTGGGTTTTTTTTCCTAGCCTGCAGATAGTCACAAGATACAATTTGTAGGGAATCAGCACTTCCTAGGCAAAACTTCAGAAGCGTTTGCTGCCCAGCCCCTCTCAAGTAACCCATGTAACCGAACAAGCCCTTTTGGGCTCAATATTTAGTTCCTCAGCTCCTCTATCTCTACCTTCGGCACTTTCTTTGCAGAAGCAGGTTCTGGGCTGTTGCATGAGGAGCTGGTGGCCTCTGGAGAAGACAGTGCCATGTTTGTGCTTTGCAAGAAGTGAAAGGGAGGGAAGAATTCTTTAAACACAGCTGAGCTGAACTCTTTGCTTTATGACTGGGGGCGTTCAGTTATAATTCAGGTCATGGATGGTCAGTTTTTTGTTTCCTACTATAGGGACATGCACTTCAGACCTCATTTCATTTTGGAAGGACAAGCAATGTTTGTAAACAGTTAAAAGGAGAGGAGACAGTAAAAGGGAAAAAGAAGTGAAAATTACTTGGTGTTTGTTTTGCTTCTGGGATAGGCAGTTCCTGTCTCTGGGGCGAAATTCACTTTTATTCAGCACTTGCATCTCTCTTAAACGCTTAAAACAGAGCTCTGGGAGTGACATGGTGCTAAGGCCTTGGTGGTGGCCAATTTCACCATATCGTAGTTGCTCAGAATATTTCCAGCCCACCAGAGTCGTGTTGCTGACAGCCCTGCACAAGTTCCAAGAATTTTCCTTGCCTGCAAAATAAGTTTTCCCCGCAAGCTCCCCTGCTACTTCAGTTATCGCCACTAGAGAATGGATGTCCTAAGGGACTCAGAAGGGACTATGCAGTCCCTCAGCCATGGGTTTTAATTTGCCCTTGCTCACATTGCTGGTCACCAGAAGTTATTACCATAAGTGGCTTAGGTGAAATGTATTGGTCTCAGTCAATTATTATCAGACAGTAGTCTGCATTACCAAACCACTATCACAAATGGTGCTTTTTTGGGGAAATCTTAAGCAGAGACAGGGTCAGTATGGCTGGGCTGAAACCTCAGCAAAAGTGCAAGGAGAACAGGCTTTATATTTTGTGCTTATTCACAGTCAAGAGAATGAAAATAATACAAACTGGAAAAGAGCTGTAAAAGCTATTGAAGGCTTGCATAAATTAGAGCAGTCTCAGGGGCTGCTCTGACTTACTCATGGGCTGGTCCCACTCCACAGACCAGCTTCCATCTTCAGAAGATACAAAGGTGGCATAAAGTCTTTCTGGCAGCCTCTGCCCCCATCTCTGCTGAAGCAGAGTAGAGACTGGCAGTCCAGGCTGTGCCCAGAACATCATCTTTTACCTAGTGTGCAGATGCGACACCATGCTAAGCCTTGGCCTACACAGGATATCACACTGTGGACAGACAGACATGCTGTCTGCCAGGTCTTTCCAAGCCATAGAGCATCATCAAATGTGGTATGACTACCCAGAGGTTCTTGGCTTTGTCGGGGTACAGATGGGGTGAGATGCAGAGCCAGAGCCAGGGCCCAAGAGGAGGGAGAGCAGTTGGGCCGTTTTGCTTCAAGCTATAGGCAGCAGATTTCCATGCTGAGGAGGTCTTGGAAGAACTGAGCTGGAAAGTCAAAATAGCTCATTTTTCTCAGAACCAAAACACCAAAGTAGACATTCAGTTTGAATCAGCTGAAAGCACCTGTTTTAAGAACTGCGATATTTAATTTTGATTTTGCTTCAGCAGCTTTCTGTAGTCCTGAAGTCATAGGTACGAACTGCATCCTGCTGTCTGGTCACCCTTGTAGGAACGACCCTGCTCAGTGCCCTGCATGCTCTTCTTTGGGGTGGTTTGGGGTGCGGAGTGCCTTGTGTGGCTCTCCACCTGGCAATGTTGAGCAGAGGCCAACAGGGCTCTGCTGTTCTTGCTAACTGGCTTTTCAGAGCAAGGCCATCTTTGCTGAAGCCGAACATGGGTTGCATTGATGCGTTTGTGTCCACCGACCATCAGCATCATGGTAGCACAGCAAGGGAGGTGGCACGGTGGCAATGAGACTTACTAAAAGGTGTTCTTAAAAGCAAGCAGAAAGTGTGGACAGGAGTGTCTTGATGGACCTCAGTGGAGCTGCAGCATGGCATAAATATACTGGGGGAGCCTGTGGGAGCCACTACCCTCCGTTAGCTCGTGCTGATGCAGCATGTGGCCCACATGGCACTAGCATGTGGTGCCAGGTGGGAACCCTTGAGGTGCAGCTCATCTGGGCAGCTGGGTCTTGAGAGAAGCAAACAATGGTTTCAGTAACTGAGACGGGCATCACCAAACTGGAGCAGTACAGGTTGCCAGCTTATGGTAAGTGTGCAACTTCCACCTTCCAAAAAACAGAATCATAAAGAAAACTCCATTAAAATTGAGCTTCATCGAGAGATTTCTACCAAGGGTCACAGCAGAAAGCCTAGTTCCCAGCTAAGGACTGTATATGTAATTTTTTGTTGACTAGTGAAGTAAGGAAAGAAGTGCCTCAAAGCATAAAATCTAAACAATGAAAGAATTCTTGAGACACTCTGTTTTCTGCATATTGCCCAGAAATTTAGGATGCCTTGTCCACAATCGCACAAAAATCAGAGCTAGAGCTGGAAATGTGTCCAAATATCTTGATTCCTAGTTTTATGCCTTAGCCATAAAAGCATCCTTCCTTCCTAAATAGCTCAAGTAATCGTCTACCCAGGGAATGAAGAGAAATGCAGATTCTTGTCTCCAGTATTATAAATCTGAATAAAGCCTCAGGTCAACGTAATCAGACATACAGAAAAAAAGGGTCACGTCTCTATGACGTGGTTGAATTACTGGTGTTTCAGACCCGGTCAAATATTTTTTCATAAAAAGTAAGCTTATCAGTTTGGGAGAGAAGCAAAGGCTCTTGTGAGTTTTTGGCAAGTATAATGACTGAATAGTCAGTATAGTGTTAGAAGGCAAGGAAAGGTTGAAGGAAACAAACGGATGAAAAAGTAAATTTTTTTCAACATGAAAACTATCATTGTGGAAATGATAATTTTTAGTATTCTTAAACCAGACTTTCATTTTTTAGGCAATATTTCTCAAGGTAAAATCGATCCAGTTAAAAATATTAAATATCAGAGTATTTCATTATGGTTAGACCACAACATTCTGCGTTGACCTAAAATATTTTTTTTGGTCTTAACATTTCACTGAGAAGCATTAAAAAATTTATTGAGCTTGATTCAAATTTAATTTTTCATGATTTTTCCATTTAGCCAACTGTATCTGATGGATCATTCTTTACTGAAACAGCATCTTTACTTTTGCTAGCTTAATATTGCACACTTAATTTGACATTAAATATCTTCTTGATTGTCAGCTTCTAGTTTATATTTTTAATGTGAAAAAAGCTAAAAATAATTTGAAAATTAAATGCATTAATTTTTCATTATGTGTAGCTTTATTATGAGTCTGTAATATTTCGTCTCACTTTGGTTCCTCTAAAACATCCTCCATCCCATTGACTATAGCAATGGGTCAGGTAAACATCTTGACCTCTATCTACTCAACTTAAAAACCCTATAAATAACTTCTATTGGTTTCTGTCCTCTGCAGCTATATGTAGTGTCACGGCTAAGAATGTCATTGCACAAAACTGCCAATTATATTTTCCATTTTATTTTCCTTTTTCTTTCTTTTTTTTTTTTTCTTTGATGGCTTATAAAGTGCAAAACAGGAAAAGTCAGAAGGAATGTCTTCATTCCAAGAAAGGCAAAATTCTGCTGCAGACAGAAAAGTGACTTTGGAGAAAAATGACGTCACCAGGCTCTGTATTTATTTTCTTCAATGGCATCCAGATCAAATTTACTTGGTTTTCAAGGTGATGTTTCTAACCAGCCAGCCCTTAAATTCAAATTGAGATCTGAAAGTCAAGCTGTGTCCTTTCTGACTCATGCATAATCATCCTTAATAAAGTTTCTACAGACAGGATTTAGCTGACAAGTTGGTGTTTATCATACACAAGACAAAAAAGATTAATCCAAGCCATTCATCCATAGCCAGGCTGAATCTTCATCATTAATTGGTTAAATGTGTGCTATCTGTAAAGCAAGCCAGAACAGGATGACCTGAAGAGCTGAGTTCCTCAGATGGAGTTATTTTTAGGTAGTGGTTTCCCCCACCAGAAATGCATTTCATTTTATCAAAATACTTCCCAGACAAACCTACTGGTGGGTCCCTGTGATATTAAGCCTGCGAGAAATCCCTTTTGCCTTCCTTCCTCCCACCTCTGTGCCCATCCATTAGCTTCCAAAACATAATGGGTTTTCAGGATCAAAAGTGAGGGAGCAAGAGAGGAATGTGGGAGGCTCTGCTTTGCAAATGATCGGCTAGCTAATGGAAGACGTAGTCAGATTTTGGTGTTTCCAGCCCTGGAGCTCTCTGTTGAGCATGGTACTTCATGAGGTTGGACACATGATGCTGAACACCGTCCTGAGCTCCTTGACATGTGCATTTGTGTATTTAATGTACAAGTGTGGCAGACTGACATGGGCTCTGACAGAAACTGCCAGTGATCTGCACAGCAATCTGCCATCTTCCATCTCTTCAGGGTGAGGTGAGGATGCAGTCACCCATGTAATGGTAAGAAACCGGAGGAAGTGTATTCCTCACCCATTAAGTAGCGAGGGAAGACCATGCTTAAAGGAAGCGTTGCTTTACAACTAGTGCACCAGGGCAGGGGTGTCTATTCCCTGATCTGCTGTGAGACCGCATTAGGAAGCAACTTCACCCTGCTGAGCATCACCTGTTATTGGCAAATCTTCCTTTGAAATCTGTTAGTAAAGAGTGTGCTATTGAAGGAAGGAGTGTTACTGTCACAATGCTATTAGAGTTACTCATTTTCTGTCTGGCGAAAGATGAGATTTTGTTGGCTTCTCAACCAGACATGTGGCTGGGGTTTATCTCAGTAGAAATAGCTGTTGGCTATTGCCTTCAAACACCTACTCACCTTCTAGTGGCTTAGTCTCGGGCTCCTTTGTGTTGCATCAACAGTGTTTGAAATGCTCACTTCATCCTGTTCTCTGCTTGCTCCCTTCCTTTCTGTTCCTTTCCCAAGTCACATTTTGTTATTATTATGCTTGCCCTTTTAAGTTAACTTCTTATTTAACCCAGCCTTCACCCCCCGCCCGATTTCCATTTGACCCCGTGCCTTCCCATGCAAATTGTGTAATGTAGTTCATAAGGTTCCCTATCTTAGAAGAGCCAGAAATGGCCAGTATGTGGCAGCCCTGGCCTCCCACAGCAGGAACACATGGGTAAGTTGTTTCTCAGGGAGACTCAGGACAGTGAGTAGGCAGCAGTCAGTCCAGGGTAAGAGACAAGATCTGTACCTTACCAACAAGGCAAGGTTGGGAGACTTCTAAAGAGGGGTGCAGGGACCCTCCTATGTGTACTCTGATTTGTCCTGTGTGTGAGTTAAATGACACCACTCCAGTACCTTTTCCTCACTGCCTTCTGAATCTCCTGTCCATCCATCAGCAAGATTTTGTGCTTTGTGTCTCTCTCTGATCTTGCGACTAGAGGCTCAGTAGCTTCCTTCAATGGGGGAATGCAGCTATACATAATCCAAGGCTAAGGAGGTTGTATATAGTGATGGATGCTGCTCCAGTGGTCTCAGGACTGTGGGGTTGTGGGATTTGGTGGTCCTTTGCTGTTCAGGAGTCATCTCTGTGTACACAGAAACTAAACAAGGATTTACCAAACCAATTTTTTATTTGGGGACAAAATGCCACAGACACTTCGCAAAATATGTTAAAGCCTTCTTATTATAGTGTATTCTGATACTCCTTCTATGGAGATTTTCTGAGACCATGAGCTGTGTAGCTGTCTCCTATTGGAAAAAGCAAGATACAAAAATAATCTGGAACTTATGCCACTCAGAAAGAAGAAAACCCTGGAGATCAGCTCAGAGACTTGGGATAGGACATTATATGTTAATTTGTAAAGCAGCATGTTTACAGAAAATGGACAATATATTTTTGAGCTGCCTATGTGGAAGTGCTGTATCGCAGCTCAAGGTGGTAATAGATTTATTCTATACAGTTCTGAAACATTCACGCCTAAAACCATCACATCCAGCCTTGATCAAAACTTTACTAGCAGTGTCTCAACAAAATAAAAGCAGTTCAAAGAAGAGTGACAAAAATAATCAGGATGGCTTCAGGATTGATTCAGGTGGAAAGATTAGAAGTGCTAAGTGTGTATAAGAGATGATGGAGGCGGGGATGCACTAAGAGACTGCAAATATTTGGTGGGTGTTAATGCTAAGAGAAGAAGAATTACTTTTTGTGATTCAAAGGGGTGTATCATGAGAAATGACACACAAGGAAGTGACAAATTAGTCTGGAAACTACAAAGTACCTTCATCTGTCAAAATATGTAGTGCTAACTTTCTCCTCAGGTTTTGTCAGTAAACTATCTACAGAGGTAGCTAACAGGCCCTAGAGGTGAAACTTCAGAGGTTATATTGCATGGAGTCAACCTCCACCAGAAGAGACCTGAACTGGAGATCACCCTTTCAACTACCTGAGAGAATGTCCATCTACCACACTCTTTGTTTTGTCTGCACTCAGTTTCTTTTCCATATATTCTGCCAAACAAAACCAGGCCAAAGTAAAGAGTTGACTGTCAGCTATGACATTATAGAGACTGATTAATACTAGTTACTTTTACAAGAATGACTATTATGGAAAGTCAGCGGTCTCCTCCTCCATTAGTACCACCAAAGCAGCCCTCTAATGCTACAAACGTAGGGCCTTGTTATCCCTTTCACACTTGTGAACCTCTGGCCTCACAGAATAAGGTGATAAATATTAAAAATACTGTCTTTGTGAATGCACTGTTCATTCATTCAACCCGTCCTCTTCTAACCCAACAAATTAATTTGCATATTAATTTATTGCTACATGGTTATGACTTTCATATTATGTTCCCAGTGAGTGCACACGTTTCAGGAATGTTGTTAACATAGCCCAGTCTTGCAAATGTTTTATCTAAATGTCTAGTCTAAACACAATAAAATGCGGTGAGTTAACCCATGATGTGCCTTGCCGCAAAATTAAGAACAAAGGTTGCCTTCTTCCTTAAACGTGAAACTCTTTCATAGTGCCACTACACAAATCTCCTCATTGCCTGGGGCCCAGCTTCTCTCTACCTGCAGCACAGATTCTAGCAGAAGGCCCCACACCCTCGGTGGGTGAGATCTGTGTTCCTTTTAATTTTGGTTTCTTCTTCATTTTATTCATCTGCAGCATGGCACACAGTTTACACCTGAAGACAGTAGCTCTGGATCAGACCTCTGATCATTGCTTGTTATGTATTTCTGGAAGACATTTTCAGCAGGCATGAAACATGCCTGGGTGTTGCTACAGGCCTGTGGGTGAGGGTGATGACAAGAAGCCCAGGAGACGGGCAAGAGGATGTTTCCGCCAGCTGCAATCACTGGTTATTTCTGGAGGAGTGAGGCAAGCAAGAGACAAAAGCGCATCATGTCCTCTGAGCACTGCTGCAGGGGCGGAAGTTTTGGGTGCTTTCCTCTTGCTCTTTTCTTGACCATTTATTTCAGTGGTTGTTTACTACTAAAGAGGAAGATACATAAGGCCCCTGGATGTCAATGGGTTCTGCCAAGTGTACATTGTAAATTTTCCCCCCAATTTATGAGGGGATTTGTTTGTCTTTTACCAGTTTGAAGTTTTCTCCAGGGAAAAGAAAACACCACTTTTAACTAAAGGCCTGCTGTTGCAGGACAAGAGCCTAACCAGACACTGGTGATACCATTTGGAGTAGCTACAATTCCTCAGCACAGTGACCCCTACTGTGGGTGGGCTATGGGGAAACAGTGAGGAGCCTAGCTCTAGATATGGCCTCTCAATGTCTCTCTGGGGGAAAAACGCCCCCCACACCCCAGGACACTGAGAGGAGCCCCACCTGCACTGACAGGCCTTAATAGCCATAATAGGCCCCCATCTTGGGCCTGCCCACACCTGTGCTCAGGCTATTTAAGCACAGCCCTAAAGGCAGCAGTTTTTCCCGGGCTTCTGCTGTGGGGTAGTGGTTTGGTCTTGTCTCTAGGGACTGCTGTGATCCTGGCTCACTCCTTCTTCTGCTAGTGGACCCTGCTAACAGTCTTCTCTGTTCAGTTTTGTGGGGCTGTGCCTGCCATTTAAACAAGGTATGTGCTGAGATGGTCCCTATAGTGCATGTAGAACTTGTTTTTTTTATGTGCTTAGAACCATTTTATGGCTGTTTGGAGCTGGTCCTGGAGTGTCCCTGTGGGTTGAGGACTGGGATGCTGTGGCCTGGGCAAGTTGAATCAGTAACTGTGGGCTTTAATGGTGTCCTGTATGGGACTGCAGACAGGTTGCATGAAGACAAGCAGTGGCTGGATGAGACCCTATAGTGGTGAGGGGTCAGTGAGGCAGGAGCACAAGAATCAGTGCTGCTCGTGTGCTCTAGAGTGTGGCTCTGTGGGTATGTGTGTATGGCACCTCCCTCAGGTGGGGAGCTTGGTTCAGCAGGTGTCATGGGACCTGCTAGTGTTGCAGGGACCTTCTTCATGTCCGTAGGGTTTATACAGCTCTCAGCTCTACAGTCTGAGAAAATGGAACACCACATTAGCTTGGGGGTCACATGGCATTTTTTTCTTTTCTGGCTCTTCCCTTAGCCCGGGGATGTTTTGCCATTGGCTTGTGACATCATCTCCCCTTAGGAAGAGCTGTGGGGGTTTCTTCCTTGAGCCAATTAATGTAGAGCTGCCCAGTTGAGGCCTGTGGCTGGGCAGGGGTGGGAGAGAGTCAGCCTCATGAAGGCTGGCTCTTAAACTATTTCATGTTCAGTCTGGGGAGGCTGTAGCATGAGATCTTTTTTCTGCCTGAGAGCTTCTGCTGCAGCTATCCTATCACCAGCAGGCCATGATGGTTCTGAGCTTGTGGTCCTGAAGGGGACTAGGTCCCAGTATGGCTGGGTTGGTGAAGCTGCTGAGTGAGAAGTGAGGGGGAAGTGCTGTGTGTACATCTGGCCTATGTTTACTTATAGGTAAGTGGAAATAGAATTTTAAAAAGCAAGGAAGTTATCAACACTTTCCCAAGAGGGGGAAAAAATAAATTCTTAGTTCAGGGGTGAAATGGATCAGAAAAAAATGGGTTCAAATGAATTAATGGGACTGACTGTGTTCTTTAGAACTGTGTTGTGTTTCCAGCTTGGGAGTTCTGAATGTGTTGTTGGTGACTTGCCAAGGTGGGGTGGGAGTTAAAAGTTCACATACTGTGTCCTTGTTTAGGTCTTTACCCAGCTAGTAACTTCTGCATTCAGTTTGACATCTTTGTGCCATTTTCTTTTTTTGTTGCTCACAAGGGTACCTGTGCCAGCACAGAGCCGAGGACTATGGGCAGTTGCGGGAGCCTCTGCCTTGTGGCAATATGTGCAGTTATTCTTCTGCCTCAGTCAGCAGCACAGTATGTGTCAGCCTGTAATTCTTTGCTGCCTTAGAGTAATGGTCTTTGACCAATGGTCCACGGACTATTTTTGAGTGTTTGTGAAAGGTAATGAGAGAAGCAAGACATTGTCATTAGGCTGAAACTTGTTATCCAGGGATCCATACCTTTGCTTGAGATGCTATATAGGTCCATGAGTTTAAATAGAACCACAGGTTTCAATCTAATAGCTTTCTTACCTTCTGATGGTCCCTCACATAATGCAATAGCAACACTTGCCCCCACCCCCCAAGTAACAAATGCCAAGAGTGCTAGGTGGTGCATCTGTAGAGCTATCACCAGGAAGTTATAATGGCAGCAGCCTAATTGAAGTGACATTTTATGTATTATAAGTTAAAATATTAAATGAACTCTATTGTAATATGCATCACTTTGTGTCAGATTCTGGGGATAACTGCTACTTTGTGCTGAATGTTGCTGAGAGGAATATTACAAATGGGAGAAGTGTTAGAAAGGCTGTCTCTTTCATGTAGGATTTTTGTCTAAGGTCTACCTTTTAATGCTGTTGTTCATATTTAGATTTTATTCTGTGCATTACTTGACATCATCCACTTCAAATGTGTGCAAGTCAGTCTAGCTCAAAAAGAGATTTAAAAACAATGCATGGCTTAATTTTTTTCCCTTCTGGTTATTGATCAATAACCAGATATTCAGGATATGTTTTCATCTGTCCTTCACAAATATAATGGAGTATGCATACATTCAGGGCAAATATTCAGGAATGTCTGTTACCACTGGAAAAGAAAAGTCTTGAGGACAGATGGAATCCCAGAGGTGAGAGCTGTCTGGAAAATAAGATAGCTGTGGAAAAATACCTGTCGTTTTAGGTATGTTTTTTTTAGGCAGTTCAAGCTAGGCTCATTGTCTTTTGTCTTTCCTTTGTTAAGATCTTCACATAAGCTTTAAAGTTGTTATAATAAAATCCCTGCTTTCTAAATGTAAGAGTGAAATTTTCAGAAATGCTTCCATAAAAGTATATAGCCGTGGAAAGCAGCAGTAATTAAAAGACTTAAATAATTGAAGACATAAACACCTTACTTTGAGGCAGTGATCCTAGGATCTGATTCATCACTGTCCTGTGCTTGTTGACAAGAGATGCTTCACAGATATAATGTGAGAGCCTTCATGGTGCCCCTTGCTGTTTCAAGCCTGGACCCTACAGATCTTATTACTGGTGGGCAGAGTTGTGCCTGGGAATGGTTCCTTTTAGTGAAAAAATATGAACAGTTGTAACCTGTATGAGAACAGGTGTTAAACTGACAGGATTTTAAAATGTATTGTAAGTGTAGAAGAGGGCAAAGCATCAGAGTACCCTGGAATTGTTGATAGCTGTTGTCTGGCTGTGCAGAAATATTTCACTCTGCTAGCAGAACAATACTGGGGGGGAAAATCAAAGAACAGTAAAATGTGGGACATTGGGATGATTGGTTAAGGAGTAAATTATTTTTTTAAATCTAAATCAGTAGGGCCGGATATCAGAGCTTCTATTCATGTTCAATAGTAGCTCCTCAAAAGGGTTACTTTTGAGACACTTGATTAATAGTATCAAAATGTGGCTTGTACCTTGACCCAAAACATGAGCACAAGGCAGAAGATAAGCTCTCCATGGCTCCAATGAGGGGAAAGTTTAGGGAAACACATAAAGCAAATAATTAATAATGAGCTGAAATGTAAAATTTTAGTTCAAGACAGAATTGACTCTGGTGATAAGCTGTGGAATTGGATTCTGAGATAAATGGTAAACCCTGGTTGTCTGAAACTCTTAATTTGTTTGAGAAACTGCTTAAAACTGTCTTCTGTGATGTAGTTTCATGTATTTACCTTAAAATCCTGAAGTGGAGGGTAGGAACAGGAAGAGAACATGTTAGTGTAACCCCAATGCTTGATGCAGAGTCTGTTGTACGTGCTTTGTGGAAAAAGGCAACAGCTCCTTGCTAAATGTGCATTTTCCAAATCTTGGTGTGGTATACAGAAGGTGAAAAAAGTGTGATTCTTTTCTGAATTTGAGACAATCATGCTTAATTGGAAGTTTTAAATATTACTATGACAGCATAAGGATGTGTGGGAAAACTCACATATAGCTTGAAGACTTGCACAAGTCATTGCGTGGGCAAAGCAAGTTTCACAGCATGTCCTTAAATGAAAGATTTGATATTTGCAACTCAAATCACATGGCATTGTTTGTTTCCTGGGAGGGTGATTCCTGTAACCACCCAACTGTTAACTGCAAGTGTGTAATTAAAAATGTATGCTGTGTTTGTCAGCTGTTTAAACTATTCAAGCTAGTTACATAAGGTGAAGAAATTTATTACATAAGCTACACCATGAATTGCAAATTATTTACTGAGTTATGACAGTCATATCTTAAGATATTTGTAGTCCAAGAGTTAGTCAGTGAAGGTAGTTATGAATCATTTTGAATAATGAATAAATTTAAGAATTTTTTACAGCCTGTTAGCAGACAATTAACAAAGAAAGAGGACAAAACTTGTCAAAGTTGTATATAAATTATTCAGTCTGCTCTAGATGACAGTCTTAAGCTGGATAGCTGGGTTTGTACTATGGGCTAAATTTGGCTATTCATATCTTGTTGTCAAACTCCTGACTCATCTAATCTTTTGAATGGCTTTCTGTATAACTGTATAATTATACAGTGAGAAAATAAAGTGCATTAATAAGGCTTAATTAAAACATGTATATTCACACATACTCAAGCACCAAAACTTCTGTATTCTCCTGATTGAGTGTCAGAGACAGTAGTACTCTGCAGAGGAAATTCTCTGTAAAATTGCAAGTCTTTTTTTCTACATTGGTACAGTGCTTCAAACAGCCTGGCAATGTGTTATCAATTGTGTTGAGAAATAAGCAAAAACAGCCTGAATTTTTAGTTAAGCTCCAACTTTTCAAATAGAATAGTTTGTTCCAGTTGTGGAACAAAACTAAGCCCTGTTAGTACTGGGTGACTTAGCTCTAACAGTGTACTGGGGTTTCTGTAGTATGAATCTTTTTCAGGAGCAGCCATGCCTTTATTGCAGCAATAATATGAAAAACATATTTAAACACAGGCTACCCCCTGAGTCTAGGTTCTATGGAATTTTGTTAATTCCAGTGAAGTCTTATGAAATGGGCTGTTCACTGAGAATCTTGTGTGTCAGGTGTGATGGGAGCCACCTGCTATGACAGCAAGGGTCTTTGTCCTCTTTTCCTGAGATGTGACTCACCCAGCTAAACTGTAATTCTGTGATCCTGTGGGAAAATGTGGGGTTTGTCTGTGTCCTCCTTTCCCCTACACCCTGGCTCATGAGAACTCATTAGAGGTGGCTGAAGGTCACTTGTGCTGACAGCCTGTGGTCTGGCTCAGCTGCTGGGTTAGTTGAAGATTACCAGTTCATGGATTCCTGGATCTCCCCTCTGTTCTTGTGGCTGAAGCTTTTGGGATGATTGACAAATGCAAGGGTGCTTTTGCCCAGGATATGTTTTCTTAGAAGAAAAGTAACTCTTCTGGGGCTGGGATGGCCCATGGCAAGTTGGCTGTGAGTCAGCAGAGCAGCATGAAATTGTCCTAATGTAAAATGGCCACTAGCTCTGTCTCTGATCGCCTCTTTGATGTAGTTTGCAAGTAGTTTTGTACTGTACAGGTGCTTCATGGTGATTAATGAATGTTTATCATTCTGGAGACCTTCCAAGGGAAAATATTTAATAAGTACACAGGAGTGTTATTGAAATGCACTTCACTGCATAGCAGGGAAAGATGTGTTTAATTGTTTCTGTAATTGATGGGCATCTTTACAAAAATGAGCTGCATGTGTACCACACACAGAGCATCTAAGTTTTCAAATGCTTTTCATATTTAACTGAGATGGCTGGTGAATGGTACACAGCCTGGCAGGGAATGTTTTCAGAATTTGACCCATGTAAAAACTTCTGGTTGTCGGCATTTGTGAGCTACACCTGCATCGAAAGAGTGGAAATGGCTTGTGCTTTAAGTTCAGAGCAAATGAACCACTTGGTGATGGAGGCACTGGAAATGTGGAGAAATGTCTTTGTGGGAGAAATGACTATGGGGAGAGGAGGGGAAAAAAAAGCAGGAGGTTGGCTTTAAAAATGTAATGGATTGGCTGAATTTTAATGATTTCTGCCTCTTAAGATCACAGTCAGATTTGGGTTGGAAAGAACCTTCAGGATCGTCTAGTTCCAGTCCCCCTGCCATGGGCAGGGATATGTACCACTAGATCAGGTTGCTCAGAGCCCCATCCAATCTGACCTTGGACATTTCCAAGGATGGAGCATCCACAGCCTCTACAGGCAACCTGTTCCAGTTTCTCACCACCATCACAGTGAAGAACTTCTTCCTTGCATCTAATCTAAATGTACCCTCTTTCAGTTATAAGGCAAAGATATAATGGAGTCACTCTGAGACTGAGAGTATAAACCTAAACCGCTCCAGTGCTGCTAAATACTTGTCAGGAAAACGGATCAGCACAGAGCTCAGACTTCTACAGTTGCCTGGGGAGAGCTGGGCATGGAGAGGATGTAATTGGAGTCAGGTCCTCAGTGTTGTGCAGATTTCACCTGCTTTATCCACCTATCACATGTAAGAAAGAAATTTTAAATGCAACTGCTTCAACTAGAGAAGTCAGTCCTCACTCCAGTATTACTTTACTAGAAGTCCCAGTGTTAAATATAAGGTGCCAGGGAACATTAAACTAGGGAAATATATATTTTTTTAACCCTGGTTCTTTCTAGTAATACCAAGGAATTCAGTTTCTTATTCTCTGTCACCCGCGTCCCCCCACACGCTGCCGTACTGCTGTCTTCACTTTCTCTTTTTTATGTCGTCATCAGTCCTGAAAAGCATCTTCTTCCT